>WEKY01016955.1:0-15607 GCA_013390045.1 Picathartes gymnocephalus | reverse complement strand
CATGCTCCTGCTGTCCCCGGAGCGAGCAACAGCAGAACAGGCCAAAAAACTTTGGTCTCAGCTAATTAAAAATAAAAAAAAAGAACCAAAAAGCAAAAAAAACCACCCAAAGGAGAGCTCTCCGTTGTCTGTGCAGACAACTCCGAGTCCAGGAGCAGGAATGCTGAAGGTGTTATCTCTGTGTTTTGAAAACAACTGCCTCAAATGTTCCATCACTTGTCTCTCCTTCTACCCCCTTTGCTCTCAGATCAGGTCTGAAAGGTGCAAAACTTATTTCTGGGCTAAACAGACAAAATGGGGATAAAAGCATCATACAGTCAGCCTAGGAAAATGATATGTGTCCTTCTTTTCCTTGGGAGAAGAGGGGGGCAATGGATATTCCTTTGAGCGGTGCAGTGCATGATTTGCAAACATAGTCTTTGTTAGAGGCATTGATTGCTAGATTCGTTTAAAAATAAAGACATTTTAATTGGGCCACTTCAGGATCTGCCTCCAGAAGCTGCTTAAAAATGATCAGGTAAGTACATAAATAGTTCTGTTATTAAATGAGCCTCTTGTCTCTGACCAACAGAGAAAATTCCACTTTTCTTTGCTATAGCCCAAACCTACTTTTCTCATAAACCTTGACCATTTGCCTCAGAACTTCTGAAACTGAGCCAAAGAGCAACAAACTTTTCTTTTTTCCAGAAAGCAGGAGAAATACAACACAATGACCTTACAATTTCCACAGCCCCAGCCAGTCCAATCCTTGAAAAATGCAGCACTGAAGTGAGTAGAACAGCTTGTGGGAAAGCCTGACATTCCCAATAGTTCCAGTTACACTCCCGTGCTCAGAAGGGCCATTTCACCAGAAGGCTGGCCCAGATGACAGGAAAATAACAGCAAAAAGAAGAATAAACAACCACATTTATTTCACTTTGAACCTAAGAGCTCTCCCAACAGCTGAACCTTGTCTCGTTCACAGCACTCTATTTCTACATTATAACTTTCTCATTAGAACAGGAGTTTGCCAGACCTTAAATAAGCACTTTCACTGAGAATATAAGGATTAATCCTTTTTGCTATTACTTTCAATATTCCTCATTAAAGAACCACCCATATATGACATTTATTAATGTGTGTACACTGAATATTAATTCAAATTAAGTTCCAAAGTGAATAATGCTAAGGCCCTCAAATTAAGTGATTTAATTCCTTTCCTCATCTAATTGCTGAGACTATTATTTAATGTCTCTTGTTTTTCTCTCTATTAATCTGTTTGCTTTATTAAATTGCATTCAGTTGTTCCACTCAGAACTTGTACAATTAAGAGGCAAAGTGAAGGTTTTAAACAAAGGAGAGAAGCGTTTACGTGGAAGGAGAAGGTGGTGGAGAAAACACCCAGATTATGGGGTACCTGTCACAAGTGGTCCTCTGTAAGTGAGGGAAGAGTTGGAAAGGCTCAGTGAAGGGAAAGAATTGTTAATAATGTGAAGGAAGATAACCAGGGACCTGGAATGCACTGGTGGTGTTGGACCCCACTGGGGCTGCACTGGAAAACAAGGATGAAGTTGCTGGATCCAGCCCAGCCTGGACTGGAGCTGACACAGATAAACTCCTAAAGCCAAAAGGCAAAATTCTGTGCTTAACATTTTAATTTTAAGCATAACTGTGCCACCAGGCTTTTCAGATGCTGTCGTAACTAATGGTTACAAGCCCGCACTGCTCTGAAAGGCTTCTCCCTCTCAATGTTCCCTGCCCAGGTCATTCCATTTGTGAATTTTTGTTTGCATTTAGCGGTCAGTGGGTTTTTTTATTATTTCATTTTTCCCTTCTTTTCTCTCCTCCTGAAGGAAAGAAGCAGAGCAGGAGGGTTATGTGGGATAAAGACATGGTTTCTGTTAATTCCTAAGACTTTCCCGTGACAAGGATAGTTGCTATGAATATAAAATCACAATTCCTTTTAAAACACAGTTTAGCTAAGAATGAAATAACTAAATAAATTAAGCTTTATTTCACTGTAATACAGATGACTGTAATGCAGTCTGTAATTGCAGTATTTCTCTAGGTCTGTTCACAAAGAATGTGCACGTGTTTGAAATTCACATTGTTCCTGTTGCGACTAAAATATTCTGTGCAATAAGGAGGTAAAATAATGGTATTATTTCTGCAAATGAGTCCTGTGCTCAGGAATGAGCAGTGCAGCGACAGAGAGACCGGCACTCTTTTCTGCATTCACAGTCTCCCCTCACACTGGTAATTGGATGCAGAGCCATTTCCACACTATTTTTCCCATCAGCTTGGAAAGCACTTTATGTTTTGCCCCTGACATCAGTCAGTATGGACATACAGGGTGAAGGGCAGCGGCAATAACATTGATCCCTGCTCTGAATTCCAATCGAGGTGTGTGCTCTGGTGGTATCTGACTTCCTTAGGAGAATCCAGCAGTGCTGAGCCAAAATACTGCACAAAACAGCCCATTGTCCTTCACTGTCCTGCCAATTACTGTCATTGCAGTGGGGAAAAAAAGTCGCCAATAAAGCCTTGGTTTCAGTTCCTTTCCACAAGTTATAAGCACACAATGAGTATTTGATTGATTTATGTCAATCTGCCATTTTGCAGAAAATAGCAGTGTGTGAATGGCAGACAAGCTCTTTGCCACAACTATTTTCTGTGCCATCCAGCAAAACTTACCTGTGGACATTTTCTGAATATTGTGCTGCACAAATTCATACAATCATGGAATGGTTTGCGTTGGAATGGGCATTAAATCTCACCTTGTCTCTGCCAAATGCAGGGACACCTTCCACTAGATCAGGGTGCTCAGGGCCAAAATTAATTTTAGGAACCAGAGAAAGGAAGGAAAACATAAACTCTTTGTTTCTTTCCACTTTTTTCTCTGTGACCAGAGACAGGACCCAGGGAACATTTGAAGCTGTGCCAGGGCAGGCTCAGGCTGGAGCTCAGGGAAAGGTTCTTCCCGCAGAGGGTGCTGGGCACTGCCCAGGGAATGAGCACAGCCCAAAGGCTGCCAGAGCTCCAGGAGGGTTTGGACACCCAGGGATGCCCAGGGTGGGATTGTTGGGGTGTCTGTGCAGGGCCAGGGGTTGGACTGGATGATCCTGTGGGTCCCTTCCAGTTCAGGATATTCCATGATCCCATGGTATTTACCTTTCTGCCAGCAGCACAGCACAGGCTGGTAGAATCCTGTGGGCACACCTTGTCATCAGGGGTTGCTGTTGAATGCACTTTTCCCTCTGGCAATCAGTAATGTAGGCGTTTTCGTCCCCTCCACCTGGTTCTGCCCTGATGTGACATCTGTGCTGCCACACAGAGCCAGTGTCACAGCCCACCCTCTCCAGGGGAGCGTGTGTCTTCTTGTGTCAGGGAAACACCCAAAGGTGACCCCCTGCCAGAGGGTTCTCATCTCACCAGCAACGCCACAGGGGTCTTCAAAGCCCAGCTCCTGGCCCTGCACAGGGCAACCCCACCACTCTTTTGCAGGTCCAAACCCCTCTCCTGGGCTGCTGTGTGCCACACTGACACTTGCTTTTTCTCCCTGAGCATCACCTTGTCCATCCCAAAACCCTCAGGTGTGGGGCAGCCCTGCTTTGCAGTGCTGTCAAAAAGAGAGGAGGTGATCCTCTCTGAAGTGTGAGCTCTGGAGTGGGGACTGGGACACAGCACAGTCTGCTCCTCCTTGGTCTCTCTCCAAACATTTACTGCTTCCAAAGGTTTCTGTTTGCACAACCCTCTGTAGAGCTCAGCTTTGCTCTGAAGATGTGAACTGGTGGCCTCTTTTTTGGGCTATGATCTCTCTCTATATTCTTCAGAGACTGTAGCTATAGACTGATCTTGGAACCAGAATCAATCTCTTTTTTGCAAGCAGAAGGGTATTTTTACATGACAAAGGTTTTGTTTTAGGATCTCAGAGCTTTGCTCACTGAGGTCTGAAGAGTAATTCTGACTTTTAAATTTTTTTCACTCATTTGCAATTCACCTCATGATTTTTCCTCTGCTGGATTCTCTGTTGTGCCTGATAAGATCCACAAGAGCGACTCTGATGGTCCCTAATCTGAAAGAATAATTGTTTCTTAGATTTTTTTTGTTTGCTTAGTTCTTTTTTTTTTTCCCCCTCTCCCATAAATCTTTAGCTTGAAACAGTGTGGTTATATAACAGACAAATCTGGCCCACTGCAAACTAAAGTGTGCTGTGTTTGCAAACCAAAAATCTTCTGAAATGAAGCTGGAAACTGTTGGTATGGCTGTGAAGTGGATCTGCACCCATTTCTTTAAATTCAGTAATTCATTTCAACCCCTGAGGTTTATCTGAGTGACAGAAAAGGGCTTTATTACTGTTGACTTCAGTTAAGAGAATGCACAATGAGATTCTTTAAATGACTTGGATGTGTTTGGACAGCTAATATCTCAAAAAGTCTATTATCTGTATTGACTACAACACTACAGAATGTTATAAAATTAATTATATTCTTCATAGCTTAACAATGATTGCCTCATTTAGAAATATAATTACCTATCACTAAGGTTTTCAGCCAGAAGGGGTTTTTTTAACAGTGTATAATGGCTTGGTTTGTCAGGCTTCATTTAAATCCTTTGCTACTTTCTTCTCCCCCTCGTAAAAGCTTGATATTTTAGTTGACTTTTTCTTTTTTGATGCCAAAGTTTTATTCCAGGTATTTAGTGTTGCTATTCACAAAGGACAGACTGACACTAAAGGAGCTGCCTGGCTGATGAAACAAGGAACTACCAAGTGACAGCATGTTATGGGTTGCTCTGGGATATAATGGGATAAGTGTCCTCCTTAAAATTTAAAAGAAGAGAAAGTTATTATTCAGGAACAAAAAGTATGACCCATCTCCTGAAAGGGTCATTTAAAGAGACACAAGTAAGAAAATGAAAACCTGGTGATCTTTCCCATGATTTTCCAAGAAAAGCCTTTCCAGGATTTCTGCTCTGATTGAAAATTATTTTTTAGGAGCACAACCATTATCCCCACAGGCACATCAAAACCAAACCCACCTGATAGAAACCATAATTTCTATGTGCATCTGTAAAGCACAGAAAAGAGAAAATAACTGCTAAAACTTGTCAAAGTTTATGCCAAGTTATGCAAATGATGGCTCCCCTGCCATCCTGTTCCCAGCTCCATCTCTCTCCAGCCAGTGAGGCAAGGAGTTAAGAAATACCAAAGAAAGGCAGATAATGCACTTTGTTTCTATTATTCTTCCTGCAGACACAATTTTTCCCCCCTCGATTGTATCAGAGCTCATCATTCTCCAGAGCTATTAATCTGGCATCTGTATCGACAGCGTGGGATTGTAAAAGATGTTATTTATTTCCTCCTGCCTTCCAGTTCCAATAGGAAAGAAATACTGAGCTGCCCCCAGCCTGAGGAACCAAGTAATAAGAGAGGAAAATGATGGAGTGTGATAATTTAAGCACAAGGAGATCAGATCCTGGCACTCAATACATTGGTTTTTCTTAAAAACTGCAGCAGTTTTGTTGATTTTTTTTCAGGTTTAGCTTAAAATTAGAATTTAGATGTTTGGATTGAAGCTGATTTAGCAGTTGAGATGCTGCTTTGTTTCAAAATCTCTCTTTTATTAAAGACACCACTAAAATTGGGTGGATTGGTAAAATAAATACAAGAGCAACATTTCTGTGGCTTTTCATTCCCTGTCTCTGGTGCGGGCGATTATGGAAAATACATCTGTAAAACAAACACAGGCTGCTTCTTATTGTAGGCACAGTGTGTCAAAACAAACAGCACCAATCTTTGGCTCAGATTTGGGCTTTTTAGCATAACCCCTTAAATCCAGCATGAAATCCAGCCCTGCATATAGATGTAATATTATATATTGATATCACAGTCATACGAGCTTACGCTGGATGCTTTCATACCTCAGCTGGACACCTCTAGAACCCTTTACCTGAGCATTTGAGAAATTGTATTTTATTTTTATAAACCGAACCACTCCGTTTGCTAAATGATCAGCAATATTCAGAAAACAAGCACACTTTTGTGGAGGCCTGTGGACCCGATAGGGTGCCCTGGAAGGGTTGTGCCCTCGGTTTTGACTTCTCCCATGGAAGTTCGATGACAATGTGTCAATCTACCCCAGTTCCACTCCCCCTGCTGGCCCCTTGGCCCTTGCACCCCCTGTTAACCACATATGTTTAAATTCCAGTCAGTTCTTGGTACTTTGTACCCCCGTTGGTGTGTACCCCTCTTTGTCTACTCTGGTTCCTTGTAGGTCCTTGTAACTACTTTCCCACCGACCCTCTCCAATGACTGGCCCTTGAAGCTTGGCTCCACCTCCCCAATACCCGTATAAAATGCTGGACCCTCCCCGTTCTCTCGTTCTTTGTCCCTGGACCCGTTCAGTGTGTAGGTGAAATAAACGACCACTGGATACCCACAGAGAGACCCTTCCTGCCGTGACTGCCAGTGCAGCGTGTGCGGGTGTGGTGTCTGCCGTGTGCCGGCCGGAGCACCCTCCTCCTTCCTCCTCCTGGAGACGCCGCAGGAAGGTTGCGGCATCCCGCCATCTGTCCATGCTGCAACACTCTTTGATTATATCCACAGAGCAAAATACAGAGTAACTTAGAAATGTGTTTGTGGATGCTGTTGAAAGCCTGAGCAGAAAAACCCAGGCATATTAACTGCAGTTTTGAGACAGAGAGAAAGTTTCTCTCACGGTTTGCGGTGTTGTTTATAAGATCTGTACAATTCAGGAATGTAAACACCTGTGCAGCTGTGCATTTCCATAAAGAGGTTGGACCTTTGTTGTTATCCTTAACTGACCAGTAGGTTTAAGAGGATGGCAATGTTCTTGGCCAATAATATGATACCTAAGTCCGTGTGTATAAAAGACGTGGGACTTTGAATAAAATCAGTTGGAACATCTTAAGATGGACGAGTGCCTCTGACTTCTTTATCCCGTGTCTCGGAGAGAACAGTGACATGTGTTAATGCTTAGTATTTTACAGATATTTTTGCTGTGAGAGTGGTGAGGCCCTGGCACAGGCTGCCTAGAGAAGCTGTGGCTGCTCCTGAAACTGTTCCAGGTCCCATTGGAGCAAACTGATCTAGTGGAAGGTGTCCCTGCCCACGGTATGGTGTGGAATGGGATGAACTCAAAGATCCCTTCCATCCCAAACCATTCCAGGATTCCATGATTCTATTTGATAATTTTTTTTTTTTTTTTTAATGTGGGGACAGCCTCTAATCTAGAGAGGGTTATTTTATTAGAGCTGAGCTTCTTTCCAGCAGGGAGACCTCCATCAGGAGAGAGCTGGCAGCTGAGTAAGGGGTTGATGGTCCAGCTGTGGATGCTGGATGGGCTAAAAGTTCTGCTCAGATTTGAGGGAAGTGTGACTGTGGTGTGACCCCAGAGAACAAGGGCTGGGTTTGCCCCACTGATGGTGCCCAGCCTGACCAGGCCACTGGTGACCTGAGCGACCCTTGGAATTTGGCGGCAGCCATCCAGGAGGGAGAATTCCCCCTGGGCACCAAAGTCTGCTGGGTTTGTCTCCTGCAGCACAGCCAAGAGGGAGGAAACGAGCTGTGTCGGGAACTTTGCCTTTTGGAAATGTCAGTCCTGGCAGGCCTAAAGATTACCTAAATAAGAATTTGGGAGAATCCCTATGATCCCCACCTGGAGAGTTTGGCTTTTCTTGGCCTTTCTCATAACCTTTCGTACAGTTCCTACAAAACCTCCAATGCCGGGCTCTCCCCAGCAATTTTATCTCTCCAGGATTGTCCCTACACAGAGCCAAGGAAGGCTGGAATTGCTCAGAGGTGTGCTCCACAAGGATTGTGACACACCTGCAAAGGAAACACAGGGAAGGATTCGTTCTGCCTACTGAGGGATTAAAAATGCCTGAACAGGCATAAACACATTTCATCCTCATCCTTTTGATGGCCAAAGTGCAGGGAACCTTGGGCCACTGCATTTCTCCCTCACAAGAAATAGGATAATTCCAGGGCATGGCACAGGACATTTCCTCTGAGCACTGCTCAGTCGACTGGACCATTTTCAAACAGACTGAGCTTTGGAAGTCTTCATTTCAAGATTTTCTGGTTTTATGCTCTCTCAAAGAAATATATTCTGAAGATCCCCGCACAGTGAAAGGGGGAAAAGTAATTTGATCTTGGATCAATATTTGCAAGTGGTAAGTGGAAATTGCCACTCAGTGAGGATTTTGGCTCACACAATTCCATTTCATTCTGCTTTTGTGTGGTGCAAATCTGGGATAATGTTCCTAATGCTGGATTGTACAGAGAGAAAAGAGGTACTTGCACTGTTTATTCTCTGCTCTATACATCATATACCATATATTATATGTCATATATAATCTCTACCAATAAAATATATGGCAAATTTTGAATATATTGAGGTGCCAGACCATGGATTCAGCTGTGCAATTGAGCTGGTCACAAGCTCAGCTAGTGCCACACTTATTTTGCCATTTGGTGAATATGAATTTCATTCTCATAAATCTATATCTATATATACATACATACATATATGTATATATATATATATATATATATATAAAAACCACATAAAACAATATTATTTGATTAATAAGTAGAAATTTAAAGAGTTATGGCTTGCTGTTAAGGTTTTTTATGTGTTTGTTGTTGTTTTGGTTTGGGTTTTTGGGGTTTTTTTTACTTCTTATAGATACAAAAATTAAGTCAATAAGAAGCAGACTAATGGCTGGTTTAACTCACTTCACCCCTGACTTCTTTTGTGCCTTGGTCAGTCATTTGTAAAAGATTCAGTGAGAACAGGAAAAAATTCTGAGGGTGAAAGTGTAGAAACTCACCTTGCAACAGCCACAACATGTGGAGGTGTCAGAGTTGTGCCGGCAGTGGAGGAATTTGCTTAATGAAAATTTTCCCCAGGCATCCCCTAATGTCACTGGTGGTTCCCAGAGCAGATTACCTATCAGTTAGCACAAATTTGCTTTTTAATTGGCCTGTATTGCACCTGCCACATCCCGGCTCCCCAGCCTCTGAGGCACTGGCAAAAGGAGGAAGGTGGATATCTGGGGGGATTTAAATTAATGCATTCCAGGAAAAGGCCTGCACAGCAACAATTAATGCTTAAAAGACACGAATAATGTGCACCAGCACGAAGTGATAAGGAAGAGGGAAGGGGAGCTGGGGAGTAGCTAATGAACAAGATTAATTAGCCACAGCAGAAAGATCTAAAGCTCCAGTGACTTCAGGGAGGAAGCTTTAATTCTGTTGACTTTTGTGGGTCCTGGAAACAGCCCAAGAAGTCCAGGAGTAGGAAATTCATCAGCAAGGCTTTGTTTATCCAGTCTTATTTTTAAATGATGCCAAAATCAGTGTGTTCTGGTGGTAAACTGTGAACAGCCAGGCAAAGGAAGCACAGGCAGAGGATGTGGGAGGCTGGCAAGACCCAGGAATGTGGGTGGAGTTCTCCTTCCCAGTTACAGGATGTTCCAGGTACCCTTTCCCCATTTCCTACGAGTAAGAAAATTGAACTTCAGTTGTGAAAGTTGGTTAGGGACTGCTCAGTTTTGTTCAGATGTCCCAACTATTTCTTTCTCTCCCTCTCTTCCAGAATGGTTGGGCTCCCTTTGCTCAGATTGCATGGAAGTCTCAGGGAATAGATGTGTTTATATAGAGAATTATGTATGGATTCCTTGCAGTGCCTTCCTGATGAATTCCACTCCCAAACCATGCAGCTTCCCAGCAGCACTTCCAGCAGAAGGAGTAGTATGACTCCACAGCTCCCAGATGTTGTAATTCCAGGGAAATATTATCCTGCAGGAAGCAAGGGCAGCTGGGATGCTAATTCCCAATGTTTGCATCTCATCAGGGACTATGGGAATTGCAGGAGTGGGAATGTAGTGAAGCTTCTCTGAGCTGGGTTTGTAAGGAGAGTCCCAATTCAACATCAATAAATAAATAAATAATCGGCTTGGAAATTAAAAATAAAATTGAAACCTTAACTCTAGGAAATGTAGGCATTTGTTTTAAATGACTTAAAACTGGCAAAACTTGAATTTCAAGTTTCAGCTGGTTTAGTTGAGGATTTTTTTACAACTGTCTGCATTTTCTTACTGCGAGTTTCATTCACAACCAATTTCTGCTGAAGAATTTATCTCCCTCTTCCCCCTCCACACCACTCCCTTGTCTCTGTCACTATTTCCTTGGGATTGTTAAGATAACCCTGCAGAGATGTTCCGTGAGTTGGCAAAAAGCATTTTTCCCTCCAGAGCTGAATTCCAGCCAGGTCGGTGAACGGATCTGCCTCACTGACCCAAGCGTGGGACAGCAGCGGGAAGAGGTGGTGCAGGGAGAAGGGAGGCAGGATTCCCCCAAGTTCATGTGGCTTTGTACTGTTTTATGTGCCCATGGCATTCATTCCTTATTGTTTTTCCCCTGCCATCTCCTTTCCCCACGTGCCTGCATTATCTATCTATAGTGGCTATGCTGAGTTCTTGGTCTGTTTTCAGAAAAAATGAAGTTATTTAATAAAGATATCCAAAATAAAGATACTCAGATAGCAGCTGCATAAGTACACATTAGAAATTTTATCTTTGCAGTGCTGGTGTGTGTTGCAATATCTGTGATATATTTCTCTTCCCTTTGCCTTATAACAGACTCCCTGTTATAGAGGCAAAATTTAATAAGGCCATGTACATTAACATTATGGCATAATTTCCTGGCTGCCAGACAGGAGAGATTTTGAATGTTAAACTGTGTTTGATATGTTAATATAGGATGTAAGTGCCAAATGGGGCTCTATTAACAACACTTGCTTAAAATATTTTCCAATTTTCCTGTTAAACCAGGATGTGGAGAAAAAGGCACTTAGTTGGAAGGGAAGGAACTGGGAGCAATTTGATATAATTTAACTGCAGCCCAGTTGGTGGAGCTGGGAGCTGTCTGTGGGAAAATCCAGCAAGCAGGAGAACACATCTTGCTAACGGCATGAGGAGGAGCAGTGAGGAGTCCACATACAGCAGATTTCTGCTTTCAGAGGAGAATGGAGTACAATAATCATCAGGCACTTGCTCGGCTGTCGAGATGTTCAGAAATAGATGGGCTCCACTAGGACAGTATTCCATCTCACCTCCTGAATTTCCAGATCTATAACCTGACAGGAGTGTGGAGCTGGGCAGGTCGGGCTCTGCTGCCAGGGAACAGGGACAGGAGGAGAGGGAACGGCCTCAGGCTGGGCCAGGGCAGACTCAGCTTGGACAGCAGCAGGAATTTCCCCATGGAAAAGGTGCTCAGGCCTTGGCAGGGGCTGCCCAGGGAGGGGTTGGAGTCCCCATCCCTGGAGGTGTCCCAGGAAGGGCTGGAGGTGGCACTGAGAGCTCTGGGCTGGGGACAAGGTGGGGTCAGGCACAGCTGACGATCCTGGACATTTTTCCAACCTTAATGATCCTGAAATTCTATATATCCATATTTCCTTTTAATGCAAGGTGCTCAATGGGAACTGTAAAAGAGATAGGAAGATTGAGAAGCCCTAGAGCTGCATAGATCAACATCTCTAGAAACAAATTCCACCTCTTCCGGGGAATCTCATTTTGACTCAGAGCAAATTGCTTCTCTTTTACCACTCATAGCTTCTACTTTGTTTCTACGGCAGTTTTAAACCTTTTTGGTTAAGTACCTCTTATTGTGGATTAGGAAAATCTACATGGTACCACCAGAGAAGTAATACTAATACTAATTAAATGTAACTGCTTCCATGAGCACAGGAAATGTTTTTTCTGTACTAGATTAATGCAGTTCCTTAATTTTTTATAAGTCTACAGGTTAAGCTGCTAAAGGGCAGTTGTATCTGTCTTTTAACTCAAAGAGCAATTACGAATGTCTGAAAATACACTGAGGGAGCCTTTAAATCAGTCTTTGTTCTCCCTGAACGCTGGGGACAGTTCAATGGGGGCTTGGTCTAATCTCTATTCTTCATATTGCTGCTGGTATGCGTCACAGAATCAGGGAATCATGGAATGGTTTGGGTTGGAAGTGACATTAAAGCCCATCCAGTGCCACCCCTGCCATGGGCAGGGACCCCTCCCACTGTCCCAGGCTGCTCCCAGCCCCATCCAGCCTGGCCTTGGACACTGCCAGGGATCCAGGGGCAGCCACAGCTTCTCTGGGCACCCTGTGCCAGGGCCTCCTCACCCCTACACGAAAGGATTTCTTCCCAATATCCCATCTTAGCCTGCCCTCCAGGAAACCATTCCCCCTTATCCTGTCACTCCATCCCTTGGGAATTGTCTCTCTCCATGTTTCCTGTCAGCCCCTTCAGGCCCTGCAAGGCCACACTGAGCCCACCCTAAAGCTTCTCCTCCCCAGGCTGAACAATCCCAGCTCTCCCAGCCTTCCCTCCCAGCAGAGCTGCTCCATCCCTCTGCTCATCCTGGAGCCTCCCNGGGGTCCCACCTGAGCAGGGCAGAGGGGCAGAATCCCCCCTCCCCTGCTGCCCACGCTGGGGGCTCAGCCCAGGGCAGGGGGTGTTCAGGGCTGGGGCAGATCCAGCTCTCACCCACAGCCCCCCAAAATCCTTCTGCCAGGGCTGCTCCATCCGCTCATCCCCAGCCTGGATTGATCCCAAGGGTTGTCCTGACCCAGGTGCAACCCTTGTTAAACCTCTTGAGATTCCCATGGGCCACTCCTGGAACTTGTCCAGGTCCCTCTGGATGTCATCCTGTCCTTCAGGGGTGTCACTGCACTCTTGGCTTGGTGCCACCTGCAAACCTGAGGGTGCCCTCCGTCAGCTGTGTCGTTAATGCAGATATTAAATAACAATATATTTATATTTTGCATGTTTGGAGCTGAAATCCACCTGTATGATAAAGGATCCTGGCCCAGCCTCTCCTCAGCAGGGCTGACATCCAGGATCTCAGCCTGTGCATGGGGCTGACACTGAGCTACAGCCAGCTGGAGGCTCGGCTTTGTCAATCACATGTGACATTTAAACCAATTTCTTACCTTCAGAGGCTCCTATCTTTGGTAATGTCAGAAGCAGAGCACAGGATGTTGTCAAAACTCAAAAAGGCACCTGAATTTCCCTTCTAAATAATTCCCTTTCTGCACTGGGAATTGTTTAGAGATACCCTGAAAATGAAGGAAAACTTTAAATCTGCTCCTGCCTTAGTAACAACATAATGACACTTGATGGTGTCAAAATTGGCTAAATAAAATCGGGGAGAAAACTTTATGAGTTGTTTTTTTCTCTCTGAAGGGTTTTCTAAGGATCTCTTGGTGTTCCAGCTGCAGTTTGAGGAAACAGTTTTCACTAGTCCTTACCAGAGATTTAAAACCAATAAGAGCACCAACAATTGCAAAGGGCAGTCAAATCTCTGCTTTATCTTGGAAATACTTTGGGGAGTTGCAGCTCCAGAGTCCTCAGCAATGAAACAACTCTCAGAGGAATTGGAATAATTCCTCCCTGCAGGTCACACGTGATTTCTGACTGCCCTAAATAAGCTATTAAAATAATGACTGCTTTGTGATTTTTAGAATTTTCTTGGGGGCAGCCACTGGATTGTGTTACAAATAATTTGCTGTGTGGGAGTTGCAACAAAACCCTGTCACTTCTTTTTTTTATTGTTGAAACTCATCACAAATCATTAAATTGAAACCAGGCCACCAAGGGAAAATTAGTTTTGACAAAATTAGAGCCACTCTGAAAAAAAAAAAAACCCTGACACTTCTGTACAGCGGCACAGACTTTGGAAACTTTTGGGGTTTTCTTTTTATTCAACCATCTAATTTCTGAAATTTTCAGTCTGGGATTTGAGTAATTTATAGTACACAGCCCCAGGATGTTGACACAATGATCACTCCGGTTTGGGGAGGAGAGTTGAAAGTCGAACTTTCATGCTCAGTCCTGGCCAATATGAGTAGGTAACATGGCAAAGAGCTTTAAAACACTTCAATCCTGACCTAAAATGCCTTGGTTATTTTTATCACTCCAGCTGGGACTGCACATCTTGGTCAAAACACACAAAAAATGATCTAAGCTGTAAATCAAGATGAGAGATAAACAAAAATGGATAATTCCAAAAGAAAACCTCAGAGTAACGGACAAGAAAAAAAGTTATTTGACTTACCGAGGACGTGTATTAAACCTTTCCCTATTCAAGCATTGCTGAAACAATTCCTTGTGTTGGTCAAGTAAAATGCTTATGACAAACTATTGGATATTGTACCTCTCTGATTTATTTCACTTGAGATTTAGGAAATTAAGTAAATTATCTTGACTGCAATGAAGTATTTGACATAATGTCACGTTCCTGAGTTATTGGTTAGGATGAAGATGGTGGGAAATGACACAACAGCCCTGAGATAAGTATGGAAAGAGTCAAGCTTTGCCCTTAATGGCTGAGCTGGAAAATGAGAACTTTCCCAAGCAGAGCCTTAGGATTCCTAATGAGGTTTTCTGGGTTAGCAGCTCCCAAGGCTGCCCCTTGCAGAGCCCTGTTGGAAAACTGGCATCTGTGCCCAAGAGGAATCCAAGTGTTCCTCTCCTGTCCCAGAAACCGGCTGGGGATGCCCGGAGTCAGGCGGCATTGGGGTGAAGAACCTGATGGGGACAGACATGTACAGGCTCCAGCCATGTCCTGGTGTCCCCTCTGAACTGATAACCCACCAGGGGCCACTGTCCCATGGAACCAGAAAGATTGGAGAAGGCCTCCAAGATCCTCAAGTCCATAGGAACGGGTCTGGCTTGGAATTCCCAAAGCTCACCCATTAACGTTTCCAACTTTGTGGACATTGTGGATGTACGTTTGGGGACTTTCTTTGTTGTTTTGGGGGGTTTTTTGCCTTCTATTTTCTCCACCTGCAGCTGAACATACCCAGCTCCATCCTCCTGGCTGTGATGGATGTGCTGCCCTCTTTCCTCAGCTCTGGTGTCAAGTCCAGGGAAAGCTCAGCCCCTGACCTGCCTCAGTGCAGCTCCCCAGCCCTGTCCCACATTTATCAGTGCAATAAAACAGCTGCAGGCTGCCTCCACTGAGATCTGCTTGGTTGTTTGCTTGTTTTATAAACATGCCAGGTGATTTATTTCGGAGTTTCCCTATCAGGTTCACCTGACAGAACATTGCTGAGATAATTTACAATTTGTTTCCACCGATGTGTGCTTTTTAGCGCTTCCTGACAACAGACGACCACTAATAAATAGGAGATGAATTATATTAATCCTTTCTGTCATTTATAGAAATGTTTTCTTCCCCTTTCATATTTCAACTCAGTCATATCATTGTCTGCTGAGTTATTACAATGTGGGAAAACAAGGTTTTTTAGAAGTATTGGAGAGATCCTATTTTTTCCTCACAGGGACACCAAACATCTGCCTTCAAAGATAATGGCAGTAACAATTACTTGCATCATAGCCCGAGCTCACTTGGTAGCTGGAAGCTGCTGTTCTTATCTCTGAGCCTCCCAACCTGTCCCCAGTGAGACAACCACGTATGAAATGCTCTGTCACTTCTCCCTGTGACACAAAACTTTGTGGAACGTGTGTGACCTGACACAGAGGAAAATCAGCTGCAAGGTTGCCTTTTCTGTTTGTCTTACGTATGTGTAAGAGACTGATCGAAA
>WEKY01016954.1:3933-14981 GCA_013390045.1 Picathartes gymnocephalus | reverse complement strand
GGGCCTGGGGCACCCCGGCACAGGTGAGAGGCGGGACACGGCGGGGACACCGCCGCACAGCGGGGACGCACCGGGCAGCGCCGCCTCCCGGCAGCGCCATGCCCCCGCGCGGGGTGAGGATGCAGCGGGAACGGCGGTGGGTACGCAGGGGGCCCGCCCCGCACGGGGACAGCCCCGTGTGAGCGCAGAGTGGCGGAGCCGCAGGGACCGGGAGTGGTTTGGGTTGGAAGGGAGCTCGGGCAGGACGCTGTTCACAGAGCAGGGTGCTCCGAGCCCCGTCCCGCGGCCGGGACCTTCCTCTGCCCCCGGCCCTGCCCCCGGCTGGGACCGGAGCTCGGGCACAAGCACAGAAATTCCATAATTAGCGCAGTTTCTGCTGCGTTTTATTTTGTTCCGCGCTCAGCCCGGCTCGGGGGTGCGGCTGTCCGGGCAGTCCCAGAACCAGCCCTACCTCGTCCCAAAGCAGCGCCCGGGGAGCGCTCGGTGCCTGCCCGGGGCACAGCGGTGCCCGCAGCCCTTCCTGCTGCTTCTCAGCACGCCCCGACCCCTCAGCCCAGGTGTTTGCTGTGCTGCTTAACATCTTTATTTCCAGTCGCTGTTGCTGTTCGGGATAACTTTGAAAGGATCTGATAGCCCAGAGCCCGGGGGTGAGCGTTTGGTGTGCGCGCGGATCTCTGGGCTGGGATACAATTCCAGGGCTGCTTCATATTCCAGCTGCTGGTTTCTTGCTAAAGAGTAAAATAAATTACAGCAAACCCATGGTATGGGCGAGCTTGGCCATGCAGAGGGGGTGAGAGGTTCTGCCAGGGTGGTACACACAGCTTTGTTGCTGCAAAATTCCTTAAATATCGTTATTCATAGGTGTTTTGACAGTTTTGCAGCTGAACTGTGACCATTCCTTTTTCCAGGTGGTGCTGCCCTGTCTTTCCTGATTTCTGTGTTTTTGTGTAGAACCGAGCACAAACAAACACAAAAGGGGAATAAAGGGTTTTAGTTACTGGGCAGCTTTTCTATTATTTTATTTTTTTTAAATTCTTACACGTGTACTTTATGCTACAGAACTGTGATAGGGCAAATATCGTTGTCTTTGATCTTGCCTGTTGCAGGTGTGCTTAAATTAGTTCCTTTCAGTTATTTTTTTCCAGTCTAGAGTGATAATGGGAGAGCTTATTTATCTCTTCGTGGGTAAGAGGTTTTCCAGCCCCTTCCCTTCCCTGTCACTGCTATTGTATTCCATATTTAAACGCTGGCAACCCTTTTGATTATTTCAAATTAAGCACTTTTAAGTGGGCTCCCCTGCAAGTGAGGTGTCAGTTAAGGAGCTGTGCAGATGATGAACTTATTATTAAGGTAAAGGAAGCGAGATCTTGCAGGTCGCTTAGCAAACCAGAGCTGCTCAGCTCAGGAGTGGGGTGGTTGCAGCGTTCCCTGCAGAACAATGGGATTCTCTCCTCGTGGCCCAGGATCCTGACACATCCCTACCCTCCGCCTCTCACCAGGGCCCTGCTGGGGGCTGAACAAAGAGCTGAGAATGTTGATGGAGCTGAAATTAGAGCAGGAACCCGAGTGCTCCAGTGTCACGATGCACGCGGGGGCTTTGGGGAAGAGGAGTTTTTGTGGAGGAGTGAGGATCCTCCCCTCTGCTCTCCTGGGGAGCGTGGGCAGCTGCCGGGGCAGGGAATTCCGGGAGTGCTCAGCCTGGCCCCCTGCTCACCCGGGGAGCTCAGAGCTCTCCTGAGGCTGAGGCTGTTCCAGCAGGGATTTCCTGGTGGAAGCTACAGGGTGAGGTGAGGTGAGGATCTCCCCTTTCTTCTGTGCATCCCCAGCACAGGAATCTGCTCTGTGGGGGTGCTTTGCAGAGGGAAGGCAGGGAATGGGAATGGGAATGGGAAGTTGCTCCCTGCCAGAGCCTGGCCAGAGCAAGGCACAGCAGGACTGAGCTGCTCCCCAGGAGCACCAAGCAGGCAGGAATTGAACTGCACTAAAGGAGTTTAAGAACTTTTAAAACTTTGTCTCGGATAAGCCAGTTGTATTCTTTAGTTATCTGTGTTTGTTTTTATTTCAGTCACTGTTCAGTGCTTCTGAATCCCTGATGTGCAGTCACAGAATGTCCTGAATGGGAAGGGATCCACAGGAATCATCTATCGAGCTCCTGGCCCTGCACAGACACCCCCAACAATCAGATCATAGATATTTTTCTCTAGAAAAAAAAAAAACCCAAGATGATTGTGTGTGTTTTTTTTAAATTCAGAGTTGAATCTAGCACGGACTATTAATGAACGTTTGAAGGTCCTGGATTTAACTTGCATGAAAAAGCATAGCATGGAAGGGTTGAAAGGGGAATTGGGCAATAACAAACCTCATTAAGATAAAAACCAAAATGAAAGTTTGTCCCCTCAGTTCAGGAAGGACCTTGAGGGGTTGGAGCACGTCCAGAGGAGGCAACAAGGCTGGGGAGGGGCTGGGAGCACAAACCCTGTGAGGAACGGCTGAGGGAGCTGGGGATGTTCAGCCTGGAGAAAAGGAGACTCAGAGGTGCCCTCGTCACTCTCTAAACTCCCTAAAAGGTGCCTGTGCTCAGCTGGGGTTGGGCTCTTTCTCCAGGCAGAACTGACAGAACCAGAGGACACAGCCTTGAGCTGAGCCAAGGGAAATATAGGCTGGATATTAGGAAAAAGTTTTTTCCAGAAAGGGTGATAACGTATTGGAATGCTCTGCCTGGGGAGGGGGTGGATTCACCATCTCTGGGTGTGTTTGAGACAAGGCTGGATGTGGCACTCGGTGCCAGGGTTGAGTTGAGGTGTCAGGGTTGGGTTGGACTCGATGACCTTGGAGGCCTCTTCCAACCCAGTGATTCTGTGAAAAAACACCTTTTAAGTGTTACATGTAGCATGTCTCAGTTACCTAAACATGCACTGACACCTCCCCTGCTGTGTTTGCCCCAGATGGACCCGTCGTCCCCGCCCTTCCTGCTGGCCAAGCTGACCCCCCTGCACTCGGAGCAGCTCCTGCAGGGCCTCAACCTCCTGCGGCAGCAGCAGGAGCTGTGCGACGTGGTGCTGCGCGTGGGCGAGGCCAAGATCCACGCCCACAAGGCCGTGCTGGCCAGCATCAGCCCCTACTTCAAGGCCATGTTCACGGGGAACCTGTCGGAGAAGGAGAACGCCGAGGTGGAGTTCCAGTGCGTGGACGAGGCGGCGCTGCAGGCCATCGTGGAGTACGCCTACACCGGCACCGTCTTCATCTCGCAGGACACCGTGGAGTCGCTGCTGCCCGCCGCCAACCTGCTGCAGGTCAAGCTGGTGGTCAAGGAGTGCTGCTCCTTCCTGGAGAGCCAGCTGGAGCCCGGCAACTGCATCGGCATCTCGCGCTTCGCCGAGACCTACGGCTGCCACGAGCTCTACCTGGCGGCCAGCAAGTTCATCTGCCAGAACTTCGAGGACGTGTGCCAGAGCGAGGAGTTCCTGGAGCTGACGCACTCGGAGCTGGACGAGATCGTGTCCAGCGACTGCCTGAACGTGGTGACGGAGGAGACGGTGTTCTACGCCCTGGAGGCCTGGGTCAAGTACGACGTGCAGGAGCGCCAGAAGTACCTGGCGCAGCTGCTGCACTGCGTGCGCCTGCCCCTGCTCAGCGTCAAGTTCCTCACGCGCCTCTACGAGGCCAACCACCTGATCCGGGACGACCACACCTGCAAGCACCTGCTCAACGAGGCCCTCAAGTACCACTTCATGCCCGAGCACAGACTGTCCCACCAGAGCGTGCTGCTGACGCGGCCCCGCTGCGCACCCAAGGTGCTCTGCGCCGTGGGGGGCAAGGCCGGGCTCTTCGCCTGCCTGGAGAGGTGAGCAGTGGCCTGGGGGATGTCACGCTTTGAAAGGGAGTGGCTTTTTTGCCTGCAGGGATTGCCTGGTCAGTGTGAGCTGGAGCACAGACAAAATGAGAGGAATAAAGCAGGGATTTATGGCAAGGCCTTCCAAGGGCACAGCCTGGCAATGCCAGAGCCCGGCTGCAGCCCTGCCAGGATGGGCCTCCAGATGGGCACAGAAAAGGGGCCTGGGCACGGGGTTTCACACTTGGAGAAGTTCTGCTCCATTGGCATCTTGAGCTTCACTGCCCAATTCAGAACTTGCAATGATGAAGTTCCATCCTCCTTGCTCGGCCTCCTCTTTTGGACGTTGTTGGTGCTTTTGGGTTTCCTGAGGTTGGGAAGGATTGTCCTGGAATGTTGGGCTGGAGAGAATTGTTGTGTCTGAGTGTCCTGTGAGGAGAGCTCAGTGACACTGAATATGGAGCTGAGAGCTGCACACTAAAGCAGAACAGGAAAAAACTTAAGGCATCACTGGCACCCCTGGGGCAGGGGAACACAGGCACTGGGAGCTGGGATCCCCCCAAGTACTGAGGATAGAAAAGACCTGAGAGTCCCACCAGAGTTTGCAGGGTGTAGTTGGTGCCTTCCCCTTTTTAACACATATGACCCCAAGTTCAAAATGCTTTTTTATTTTATGAGTCATTTGCAGTGTTAAGGGGTTTTGTTTGTGTCAGGCTTTTGTTTGTGCAGACAAAAAAAGCTCTGAAATCATTTTCATTCTGTTGATTGAATTATTAACATGGTTAGTTAAAGTTTGTACAGTTGTTGTTTTTCCTTCCAGGTATTTTCGTTTTACTTAATTCATGCCCTGATTTATTATCATTTAAAACAAGTCATAAAGATGAACTCAATATGCGACAAATATGCTTCCTGATAATTCAGAAATCCTTGGAATTAAAGCAGACTTAATCAGAATAGAGTGAAGGAGAAGAAAGGAGGCTCAGGGAGGACCTTGTGGCTCTGCACAACTCCCTGCCAGGAGGGGCACTGAGGGGGGAATTTGGGATTTTCTCCCAGGGAACAGGGACAGGAGGAGAGGGAACGGCCTCAGGCCGGGCCAGGGGAGGCTCAGCTTGGACAGCAGCAGGAATTTCCCCATGGAAAGGGCGCTCAGGCCTTGGCAGTGCCCAGGGAGCTTTGCAGTGCCCATCCCTGGAGGTGTCCCAGCAATTGCTGGAGGTGGCACTCAGAGCTCGGGGCTGGGGACAAGGTGGGCATCGGGCACAGCTGGCACTGGGAGAGCTTTTCCAGCTTCAGGGATCCTGGAGTTCCATGGAAGAGTTCTGGATCCTGATGGGATCTTGGCTTCACTCCCAGTTGGTGAGCAGGTGCCAAGTCTGTGCTGGCAGCACCAGGTGAGTGCCCCTCCTCCTTCACCTGCATTCCAGAATGAACCCCCCGAATTCCTGGAGAGCATCCCTGAGGCTCATCCTGGCAGCAAAAGGAACGAAAGGGAGAGAGAAAAACAACTTTGTGCCCCAAGCTGGTGTGGCTGGGTTTGCTTAGAACGTGGGATTGACATTCCCAGGGCTGCTGCTTAAACTCTGCGTGCGCTGTTTATATTCGTTTATACATTTATACATTTGTACATTTGTACATTTATACATTTATACATACACAGAAAGAGCTCTGCTGTTTTGTGTGCCCTTACCAGCCCCAGGAATGCTCCCTGTGCCCAGGCAGAGTGCCTGAACTGGTTCCACAGCTGGGTTCTGGATAATATTCTGGGATGTTCTCTTCTGTGACAGTTCTCTGCTTGCAGAGAGAAACAGATCTAAAAACCTGGGAAGAGCTGGGTGTTCTTTTCCCTCTGTTCAGAGATGCCAAAGTCATTTAAAGTTAATTTTCCCAATGGTAATCACTGATATTAAACCGGATGTCAGGGCTGGGAGTTGTTGGGTTTATAGACCTAGAAAATAAAGGGGGTTTTGTGCTTCATAAGAAATGTTTGAGTGAATAAAGTCATTCCCTGATATTCTTCAGCTCTGCTTCTTTCCCAGCTTCTACCATGATTATAAAAATGTAGCCTATCGGTATCATTCGGATTATTTTCAATTTTTTGGTCCTTCATAATAACTAAATTACCAAGAATATATTTAGTCTCTATTCTCTGGTGTTTCAGCTGCTCCAGTTTCTGGGCTCTTTGTGCCTGTCAGCTCTCCAGGGGCCTCGTGCTCCTGTGTGGTTTTTGAACTGATCATGTTTCCTCTGTACCAGATAGCCTCTTAATTATTTAGGTAATTTATTAATTAAACTATTCAGGTAGATTGGCTGGACCTTATATGGCACAAGCTAGACCCACCGTGTTCTCACACTGAGTATAATTAAAAGGAAATGATATTTTGAGGTTTGAGTTTGAGTTTTAAATTTGAGATTTGGATTTGCAATTTTAAATTTAAATTTTAAATTTAAGATTTAAAATGCTGTTCAAAAGAAATAAGCTGTTTTAAAGACAGATTTTTCAGGTTCATTTGTGCTACGTTGACGTTCTGTTTAAATTACAGAGTGCACGTAAAATGCACGTTTATAAACTGCAAGCTGTAGTTTCTAAATGCATATTTGTAAATACAGACATATGCTTCCCTCTCTGTAATTTCCTTTCCTCTCTGCCCTTTCTATGGCTGTTTTTTTCCTCCATATTTATTCTTCTCCTCTCTCTGGGTCACATTTTCAGCTGGTTCACCTACACGTTTATAAACTGCAAGCTTTAGTTTCTAAATGCCTTTTTGTAAATACAAACGTGTGCTTCCCTCTCTGTAGTTTCCTTTTCACTCTGCCGTTTTTGTGGCTGTTTCTTTCCTCCATATTTACTTTTCTCCTCCCTTTGGGTCACATTTNGTGCTACGTTGACGTTCTGTTTAAATTACAGAGTGCACGTAAAATGCACGTTTATAAACTGCAAGCTGTAGTTTCTAAATGCATATTTGTAAATACAGACATATGCTTCCCTCTCTGTAATTTCCTTTCCTCTCTGCCCTTTCTATGGCTGTTTTTTTCCTCCATATTTATTCTTCTCCTCTCTCTGGGTCACATTTTCAGCTGGTTCACCTACACGTTTATAAACTGCAAGCTTTAGTTTCTAAATGCCTTTTTGTAAATACAAACGTGTGCTTCCCTCTCTGTAGTTTCCTTTTCACTCTGCCGTTTTTGTGGCTGTTTCTTTCCTCCATATTTACTTTTCTCCTCCCTTTGGGTCACATTTTCAGCTGGTTCACCTACACATTTGTAAACTGCAAGCTGTAGTTCCTAAATGTATATTTGTAAATATAGACATATGCTTCCCTCTCTCTTAATTTCCTTTCCTCTCTGCCCTTTCTATGGCTGTATTTTCCCTCCATATTTACTCTTCTCCCTCTGGGTCACATTTTCAGCTGGTTCACCTACAAGTTTATAAACTGCAAGCTTTTGTTTCTAAATGTATATTTGTAAATATGGACGTGTGCTTCCCTCTCTGTAATTTCCTTTTCACTCTGCCATTTTTGTGGCTGTTTTTTTCCTCCATATTTACTTTTCTCCTCCCTTTGGGTCACATTTTCAGCTGGTTCACCTACACATTTGTAAACTGCAAGCTGTAGTTGCTAAATGCATATTTGTAAATATAGACATATGCTTCCCTCTCTTAATTTCCTTTCCTCTCTGCCCTTTCTATGGCTGTTTTTTTCCCCTCATATTTACTCTTCTCCTCCCTCTGCCTCACATTTTCAGCTGGTTCACCTACAAGTTTATAAACTGCAAGCTTTTGTTTCTAAATGTATATTTGTAAATACGGACGTGTGCTTCCTGCCCTCTATTTCCTTTTTACTCTGCTGTTTCTATGGCTTTTTTTTTTTTCCCCTCCATATTTACTCTCCTCCTCCCTCTACCTCACATTTTCAGCTGGCTCCCCTCTTTTACTCAGCTGCTCCNTCCCCCCTTTTGTCTGACTGCCCCCGTTTTTTTTCCCCCCCCCCCCGCTTCCAGCATGGAGATGTATTTCCCCCAGAACGACTCGTGGATCGGCCTGGCCCCTCTGAGCATCCCCCGCTACGAGTTCGGCATCTGCGTGCTGGAGCAGAAGATCTACGTGGTGGGCGGCATCGCCACGCACGTGTGCCAGGGCATCAGCTACAGGAAGCACGAGAGCTCCGTGGAGTGCTGGGACCCCGACACCAACACGTGGAGCTCCCTGGAGAGGATGTTCGAGAGCCGCAGCACGCTGGGCGTGGCCGTGCTGGCCGGCGAGCTCTACGCCCTGGGGGGCTACGATGGGCAGTCCTACCTGAGGAGCGTGGAGAAGTACATCCCCAAGGTCAAGGAGTGGCAGCTGGTGGCCCCCATGAGCAGGACGAGGAGCTGCTTCGCTGCCGCCGTGCTGGATGGGATGATCTATGCCATAGGGGGCTATGGGCCTGCTCACATGAACAGGTATGTGCTGGGGGGGGGGTTTCTGTGCCCACCTGGGCACCAGCAGACCCCCTGGGAAGGCTCTTTGGTCCTTGTCCTGCCCACGTGAACAGGAACGTGCTGGGAGTGACCCTCCTGGGCACCAGCAAACCCCATGGGCAGGCTCTTTAATCCTTGTCCTGCAAACTTCCCTGGGCAGGCTCTTTGGTCCTTGTCCTGCAAACTTCCCTGGGCAGGCTCTTTAATCCTTGTCCTGCAGAACTCCCCTTGGCAGCTTCATTAATCCTTCCCCTGTCCTCATCTGGGCACCACAAACACTCCCCTGTGCAGCTTCATTAGTCCTTGTCCTGCAAAACCCCCCTGGGCAGCCTCATTAATCCATCTCTTGCCCACATGAATTTGCTGAGGGGGTTTCTGTGCCTACCTGGGCACCAGCAGACCCCCTGGGCAGGCTCTTTGTTCCTTGTCCTGCAAAATTCCCCTTGGCAGCTTCATTAATCCTTCCCCTGTCCTCATCTGGGCACCACAAACACTCCCCTGTGCAGCTTCATTAGTCCTTGTCCTGCAAAACCCCCCTGGGCAGCCTCATTAATCCACCTCTTGCCCACATGAATGTGCCGGGGGGGTTTCTGTGCCCACCTGAGCACCAGCAAAATCCCCCAGGGCAGCCTTAATAATCCTTGTCCTATCCACATCCCCATCCCAAAATCCCAGGTGTGACCCTCCAGGAGTGAATCCCCATCCCTGGGATCCCGGGTGTGACACTCCAGGAGTGAATTCCCGTTCCCAAAATCCCCGGCAGAGCTAGCTGGAGCTGTGACATCCAGGAGTGGTTTCCCATTCCCAGAATCCTGGGTGTGACTCTCCAGGAGTGAATCCCCATTCCCAGAATCCCGGGCAGAGCTAGCTGGAGCTGTGACATTCCAGGAATGAATCCCCATCCCTGAAATCCCAGGTAGAACCAGCTGGAACTGTGACCTCCAGGAGTGTTTCCCCATTCCCAGAATCCCGGGTGTGACCCTCCAGGAGTGAATCCCCATCCCTGAAATCCCGGGTGTGACACTCCAGGAGTGAATCCCCATTCCTGGGATCCCGGGTGTGACACTCCAGGAGTGAATCCCCATTCCTGGGATCCCGGGTGTGACCCTCCAGGAGTGAATCCCCATTCCCAGAATCCCAGGTGTGACCCTCCAGGAGTGAATCCCCATTCCCAGAATCCCGGGCAGAGCTAGCTGGAGCTGTGACACTCCAGGAATGAATCCCCATCCCTGAAATCCCAGGTAGAACCAGCTGGAACTGTGACCTCCAGGAGTGTTTCCCCATTCCCAGAATCCCGGGTGTGACCCTCCAGGAGTGAATCCCCATCCCCGGGATTCCCAGGCTCACAGCCGTGTTTCCTTGCAGCATGGAGCGCTACGATCCGAGTAAGAACTCCTGGGAGACCGTGGCCTCCATGGCTGACAAACGGATCAACTTTGGGGTGGGGGTCATGCTGGGCTTCATCTTCGTGGTGGGGGGGCACAACGGCGTGTCCCACCTGTCCAGCATCGAGAGGTACGACCCCCACCAGAACCAGTGGACGGTGTGCCGGCCCATGAAGGAGCCCAGGACAGGTGGGACATGGCAGGGATGAACCCTCTGAGCTGGTAAAACCTGCGGGGAAAGTGGCAGGGTTTTAGTTTGAATGGAGCTCTGAAGTATCTCTGGGTCTGCATGAGGAATAAGGGGTTTCAGACAGGGCTAAGAGCCAGGAAATCTTCAGCTTTTTCTGGTTTTAATTCTGCGTATTTTTCGTTAAGTCCCATGTGGTTCCGTGTCAGGAAAAAAAAAATGAAGCAATTTTTTATCATTCTTTTTCTAAACTAAACTGCTGCCTAATTAGCCTTAAAAGGCAGTTCCACTTGGGTGATGAAGGTAATGGATGAAAGATGGAGGTAAAAGAGTCACTGCAGTTCACTGTGTTTTGACCCCCTGCCCCATCTCACCATCTCTGGGTGGGGGTCACTTCAGCTCTGTGAAAGGATCTTGAGAGTTCTCAGAGTTTATTAATGCTGAGCTGTAGTAACAATAATAGGGAAGTAGTAATTGTGCTCCAGGTGCTGGTTTTTTTCGGTGGTTTCAGCGGTGCTGGGTTTCAGCAGTTGTTGGTCAGTGTTCTGTTGGGTTTGGGTGGGTGTGGAGGCTCGGGGGCGCAGGGCTGTGCTGCAGCTCGCATCTCTGCTCCTGGGACAGGGACAGCACCCAGGGAAGGGCTGGGGCTGGGCCAGGCTCAGGCTGGAGATCAGGGAAAGGTTCTGTCCCCAGAGGGTGGGATAAGCACTGGAACGGCTCCCCAGGGAATGGGCACATTCCCAATTCTGCCAGAGCTCCAGGAGGGTTTGGACACCCAGGGATGCCCAGGGTGGGATTGTTGGGGGGTCTGGGCAGGGACAGGAGCTGGGATGATCCCTGTGGGTCCCTCCCAGCTCAGGATATCCCATAGTCCTATCCTACAGTCTCCGTGCCAGGGGGCACTGGGACAGAGGGAGGTTGTTTAATCACAGGAAAGGGGATGAGAACAGCCCAGAAGGAGCGTCAGACCCGAGCAAAGAGAGACAGCTCCTCGTTTGCACCCCTTTCCTTTAGACAGCGAGCACTCTGGGCTCAGCCCGGGGGCGGAGGGGGACGATCCCAGCCGGGAACAAACCCGCGGTGATTCCGAGGTGTCCATGTCCTTTCCCGCGGGCGGAGGGGGCCCATTCCAGCCAGGACCAAACCCGCGGGGCTTCCGCGGGGTCCATGTCCTTTCCCTGCG
>WEKY01016953.1:10235-34229 GCA_013390045.1 Picathartes gymnocephalus | reverse complement strand
AGTTTCATGGCCACTGTCTCATCTTTCCTTTGGTACCTTTTTATTTATTCTTCATTTTTCTCAGAATACTGGAACATAACCTAGTGAATAATACAATAAAATCTTGCAAATACTATGTTCTAACACCTCATCAGTAATGATGCATTATTGCACCTTCTGAAAATTGTAAAGATGACTACAGGAAGGATCGTTAAAATGCTGACATTTTCTTTAACGGAAACGTAATCAAATCTCATTCAGAAATTTTCATATTATCAGTTTGTATGGGTGTCCCAATGCTGTTTTAATTTTGCAATATTGATTTAAATGATAATGAAAAAAAAAAAGTAATAATAATGGGTATTATATTGACACTGTTGTAAGAGCTTCTATCGTTACGAAGGTAACTTTGTGGCAGTGATTTGAATACTAATAATGCTGCACTGGATGATGAATATGCTGTACAATTACCATCATCCATTAATGTGTTAATCTTACTCTAAGATACAATATAGCAAGAACATTATATATTAATTCTGTAATTCTCCCTGCTCATGTTCTTCACAGCCTATATATTAATATTTAAACAGTTTGATAAACACTGCACTTTCAGTGTCCCACTGAAATTTTTTTTTATTAAAACAATGTCCTTATTACTGCATTGAACCATAAAATTTAAGTAGTCATATGACAATATTTATTTGGATTTACTGAATTAAAGAAAAATAAGGACACCTGTGCAATATTTTAGATATTCCAACATAATTAATTTATAGTATATTAAATTAGGACGCATAAAATAATGATTTAAAGTAGTGATTTAATAGAGCAACTGCAACATTTCAGAAACTCCTTTCCTGGCTCTCTAAATGAATGATAGTAAAAGCAAGTACTGACTTTTATACCTGAGAGATGTACAGAAGTATTTCAACCTATTTACAATATATCAGTGTAACAAGAACAGTAAGAAGAAATACTTTTCTCCACTTTGATTCACATAAAGCAGTTCCTTTACTTGCATACACATAGGCTCAATAATTAATGTGTTTAGCTAAAGTAATTGCTTTTGAAATTACTGTTTCTGGCCCTGAATTTTGTGACTAGTGATCTCAGTGCTTGTTTAAATAATCCCATAAAATCCAAGAAAAACTTAATAAAATTAAATTTTATTTTTTAAATTAAATTTAAATTGTATAACTCTAAACCTTACTCACCATTAACCTAGAAAGATATTCATCTTTCTTCAAAATCCACATTTTAAATATTCATATGAAAAAGACTGATTACTAATCACCACTGCTAACACGCTATTGTCTTCCATTACATTCAATGTCTTGAAGATATCACTGAACAGACTATATTATTTGAAATTCCAGGTCTTCAAAAACCGTACGTAAAATGAACAGTTGTCAGTACTTAACCTGCTACCTGGATGACAGCATTTGCTATAAAGGAATTAGTCCTTCACGGTATGAATTTGTTAGAAAAGAAGAGTCTTCATCCAGAATAATTATGTAGTCAGAGCTTCCTCCTGGTATTTCTTGAATGAACTCTTTCTATCAGATAAATTGATGAGATGAAGACAAAGTACAGTAATAATCAGTGTCTTAGTACAGAAAAGTTAAAGAGACAATTTTCATAATGTCAGTGTGCCATCTTACACTTCTTTGATCCAGTAAAGCCAACGTGCTAGATCTTGGTATTTAATTCAGCTGCTCTTTGTCCTGCCACAACCTATTACCAACACCATTTGTACTGCAACCCCATAGAAATGTATTTGGTTCCCCTTGAGTAGCCATTCACAACCTTTGATTTCACACTCTATCAGCTTTAGATCAGATATATTTCCCTGAGTATGGGGCTGCCGTTTTGATAGATATCTCCTGCCTTGGAAAGTCTTCGTTCCTGAATCAAAGCCTGACAGCTGGGTTTGGGCCAGTTCTTTTTTTGCTGTATACATTACTGGAAGAAATTCAGGGTCACTTGTCAAACTACTGTTCCTTAGGGTAAAAAAGTGACTGGCCACCAGCTTTCTCCTGTAAATGGATTGTTTAAAGCCATTTGATAGTGATATTAGGGAGCATGCACTGAACAGATGGGCTGGATGGTTGTTCCAGAGTAAAACTAAAGATAAAAGTAGGAGTTTTTTCCAATATAAAAAATGCAAGTATACATGTGAACATTGACATGAATGTCTGCCAAAGTATAGGTTCCCAGTGCTAAGCTCCCATGTTTTAAGTGTCAGCTAATGAAAAACAATCTTTTCACGTGACCTAATATTTGTCAACTTAGAAAACTGATAAACAAGAGGAAAACATAGGTTGAGGCTTGAATCCAATTTTGAGTCCCTAAATCCAAAAATATGTGGAGCAGCTGGTGAGTGTCTAGTGGAGAGTAAAAGGTTTCATCCAAGATGAAGTAGGCATGAACTGTAAAATAAATGGACTGTAATAGTTCTGAGAGCAAAACAAAAATGAAGAGGCAAGGTGTTTACAGCCCTCAAATGCATGAAAATTTTCTGCAAAGAGGAAAGAAACTGTGAAGCTGAAGAACAGATTGCTTGGGAAGTCTCTTCTGATCTGCAATGAAGGCTCCATGTTTTGAAATATAACAAGTAGCCCTACATATGTTGAAGGAAGGAGCAAAGCACATTGCTCAAGTGAAGTGGGAGGCTACTGTAATGTACTGGGACTAGTTACTGCAGTTCCTAACAGGAGGAGATGTAGAGAAGTTCATCTGATACACAGATGTATTGATGCCTGAATCGGCTACCTGGAAACAGAGACTAGACAGGAGTAAGAGAATAAAAGTGAATATTTATTTGACGGCCTTCAAAGGCACACCCTGGGGAGCACACCCTGGGCTACCAGACCCCAAGGTGGACGACCAGTCAGGAGTTCTTGACCCAGTTATAAGTTTTTGTCCATTAGCATATCAGCATAAATTCACCAATTAAAACTTTAGCTACTGATGTAATTCTCTCTGGCCTGCCCCACCCCTCTCAAGATGTTGGTTTAAACATTCTGGGCCCAGGACAGTCCAAGTGTCCTTGGAGAACTGGCCTGGAGAGGCTTGTTATGTCTATCATAGTCTGAGAGAGCAGCAGCTAACAGGTTACAAGACAGTTCAAAGTACACACTAAGCACTACAGGATTTGAGAAATATGAAAGTTAAAATCCAAGGCATCAGTATCATAAAGCATCAGCCAGTCATTTGTTTCCTGCTGTCTCAGAAGGAAAGAATCCAGAAATTTCTGTCATGATGGGAAATCATCCAAAAGAAATTCTATCCACCATGCAGCAATCATAAGTAAAGGCAAGTAAAAGAGTTATGAATTTCATAAACTTTACCCCTGGACCATTGCTAACCAAGTGCAAGCAAACATTTGTCATCAAGAGCACTTCAGTAGTGATCATGCTTTGAGCAGGGTATTTTAATAAATAAACTTTGGAGGACCCTGGCAAAAATGGGACATACTATTCATTAGGTCACACAAAAGAGGAGGTTCATAAGCATGACTGATGTTTTTATGTGATGCATTAGTCTGATAAAATGTGAATTGAGAGTATGAGAGATCAAAGTGAAAAGTCTATGGATGCTGAAGGTTCTTAATATGGTACCCAAGACTCCCCCCTACACCTGCCATCTGGAACAAAGCTGTCCCTGTAAAAGTTTTATTTTTGATGCCTCAGTCAATACTTTACATTTTGACCCTTACAAAAGGGATGAAAGTATGACCTGGAGCCCTGATGTTAATGCTCGTAGGAAGCTGGTTAATCCTTTGTAGATGAGAATTGCACCTGTCAACATGACCTTTAAAACATCCGTATGCTACAGTCCTGCAAATATTTAACCATTATCCAGAAAGGCAGAAAAGATTTTTATGCAGACACCCAATCCTATTGTTTAATATAATGACTTATTTTTTATCATGTATATTCAAAATACAAATCATAATTTAATACCAAGATTTGACTTCCAGATAATACTAAGAACTTCAATGGTAACCTGAACATAGTTCGCAGCAAATTAAGAATATATATTGAAGAGGAGCATGACAGTCTAGCTGTTTTACATATGATGTGTTGAATGCCTGAGGATAATATATCCTCAACATTATGCAGATTTCTCAAAATACAAAAAAAATCGCTGGTAGTGAGCAACACTGTCAACAGCTTCATATGCAGGTTTTAGAATTACTTCATTTCACACAAGTTTTCCTTGTTTCCTTTCATCTGGCATGAACTTTTCCCACAGTAGACCTCATAGTGATGTACTTTGTATCTGTAGCTAGAATGGTGTTGATAACACACCAGTGTTTTGACTATTACTGAGCAGTGCTCCCAAGCTTAGAGGATATCTCTTCAAATCACCTCTCCATCCCTCAAAAAAGAATGCTGGTGGGGAACAAGAGTTTGGGATGATCCAAATTCACCAAAGGGATATTCCATACCATGTGACATTTCCAATAAAAAGTAGGAAAAAGAAGAAAGGGGGTGTTTGTAATTAAGGCATTTATCTTCTGAAGCAACCACAATGTGTATTGAGGACCTACTTCCCAGAAAATGGCTGGACCTCACCAGCTTCTGGGAAGAAGGGTATAAATGTCTCTGTTTTCCTTTGCTTCCTAGTGAGGCCTTTGCTTTGTTTAATTAATCTACCTTTATCTCAGCCTAAGAGTTTTTCCATGTCATTTTCTTCCCCTGTTCTGCTGAGGGAACAGAGAGAGTGGCTTGGTGAGCACCTGACATCAACTTACTACAGTCTTTTTTTGACACCCAATGTGGAGCTTTCAAGTAATTTGAGATAAGGACAGAAATTGAGAGAAGTAATGGGTAAAATATGGACTGAACATTGTAGGGAATTTTTGTTGTTCTAATTATAGTGAAGAAATAATGTGGACATAAATTACTCACCTTTTTCAGTGTTGTGTTGAAGTTATTTTGATTTTTGTGGGGGGATTTTTTTTTCTGTGGGTATAAGTAAAGTTTTTAAAGATTGTAGATTGTGCTATGAATATATAATTCTTAAATGTTTGATTCACAGTGGAAAAGAATGGAATGTATTTGGTTTATGTGGAAAGGTTTCTGTAGCAGAAAGTGCAGCAGGTATGACTTCTGGAAGAAGACTTCAGAAGCTGCCCCCAAGCTATATAGAGCGACTTCCAGCCACCTCTGAGATTTCTGTGTAGATTACTGCATTTTGAAAGCATACTTCTTTGGGTTGACTTTTCCATCCATTCAAGATGTGAGAATTATATCACCCTGGTGACAGAGAGCCATGGATGGGCTGTTGAACTTTGGGAATGAAGCTTCAGAAGCGACAGCTCTGCTTAGTACCTCCAAAAAAACACACTGAAGATTTACTCCTTGAGCAATTAAAATTTTGTCTCAGGAATTCTTGACCCAAGAATTTCAGGAAGTAACATAGCATGTGCTTCAGTTCTTTTTGACTACATACTTTATTGGCAAGTATAGGATTCAGGATGCTGGTCAAGAAGAGGCTTTGATTCAACCTCTACACTCATTCCTGTTAAGTCTGCTGATGCCACAGAATATCCTCTTTTCTCAATCTTCAGAGAGGCAGATATGAGCATCAGAGTCACATCACATTGGCAGCAGAAGGGAGAAATACAAAAGACAACCCTCTTATTACTCCAATTTTTTTGGCCTTAGCCAGGACTCTATTGGCACACATATTTAGACTGGAATAATAAAGCATTTTCAGTTCAGGCACATTCAATGCCATTCTGTTATCCAGGTGTCCAAGATGATAATATTTTATTGCATTTGCGTTCTCTTTTAATGAAAAAGACACACAACTGAAATGTTACTGTGTTTGTTTTTCTCCGTGACTGAAAAATGTCAAAAGAGACACGTGACACTAAAACAAAATTTTGCCTTGGGATAGGGTTCTAAATACTAGTTGCAACATTTTTCAAGGTAAAAATGTATTGTATTTCTGTAACTGAACTATTTAATATTGAAATGGTCAGATGCCTTGATTTCATTTTCCACATCACTCTTTGAAGGGGAATTTCATTTTAGTAGATGTAGTGCTTTGCACAAGTTATAAATTACTATGAATGAATGAAATGACAGTGCCATTGAGGAGCAAAAATTTTTACAATCAGATGTAAAGTTAATTACAGGAACAATTTTCTTAAATACTACTTCTAACCTAGTGATCACAACACTAAGCCTGCTAAAGTTCAAGAAGCATTTGGACAACACTCTCAGGCACATGGTGTACTTCTTGGGGATGTCTGGTGCAGGGCCAAGAGCCAGATTTTGATGATCATTCTGAGAACCTTCCAACACAGGATATTCTATGATTCTGAATCCAACTTTTCTTATTTTAAAGTATGGCATTGCCATGAAAACTAAATGCACTGAATTAGTTTCTAATTAATATTTTAAATAATAGGAAATTCTATCTGATATTAAAATAGATGTATAGGTATTAAAATAGATATATAAGAACCTATTAAGAGGATCAATGCTCACCTATTGCTCACATGAAACACCAGCCATGCTGTTAAATACAGAAAGGTGCTCTACATAGGATCTCTGGAATTTTTCTAAAGAGGAAGCCTTCCAAGAAATTACGGACAGATTGAATGCAAATGATCTTGTGCTTACTTAAAGATTACTTCAGACAAGATATTTTAATTATTTGCTGAAGAAGTACTTTCACATTACATAGTGTGAATCAGCCAACCTCACTCACTGTTCACCAAAAATTTTAAAACCAGCTAGCCCGATATGAGAACTAATCTTAAAAATATTTTTCCCATGTACATGAGGAAAATGTAGTAGAATTAATTTGATTTTGTTTAGACTATCATGTTTCTTAAAGCAAAATTTGTTTCTGCATATTAATTTTTTTTAGTTCATGTTTAGAAGTTCATGTTCATTAAACTAGGAGTTTTTTTCTGTTTAACAAAAACATATTACCATTCAAAATTAATATCCCTTTATTTGTCTAATACAGATGGAAAATAATTCTAAACAGGAAGATCCCTAAAAGGGGTCTGTTTAATTTGACTTAACCCACTGTTTCAAAAAACTGTTTTTTTTCACTCACTATGTGAAAAAACTCTGTAACAAATTATATGCTGCAACAGAAAAGAGTCAGACTACATTCTGCCTTTTTCTTATGCAGAGTCACTGTAATGTTAATAGTGTAATTCTGATTTCAGATGGGGCAAAAATGTCTTTGAATAATGGATGATTTCCTGTTATTTTAAAAAAAGTTTAGAATCTTATTTTTTCTTAAATATTGCAATATTATTCTCAGATCAATAGGATACTTACCTGTATTTATCAGTGCAAATCTTTTAAAGACACAGTTCACAAGATAAATAAACACCAAAGATAACCCCATAATGGTTTTCGTCTTCATACTTTCTGGTCATAAATCCCTATGTCTGTTTTTACAGCACCCAGTATTACTTTGAAATACTTCCATTTACTTTCTCTGACTATAAATAAAAATTCACAAATGTTTTACTTTGTAAGATTGCTTCTAAAATATCTGATATTTAGATTGAAAATTTTCTTCCATGAGAATTATTTTCACTATATATACACATACAGATGGCAAAAATTCCTTGAAAAAACAACAAAAGTCTCCAATTAATTTGCATTACCTTTGGATCAAAATTCAAGCCTTTAGAGACCAAAAGTAAGATTGCCTAACAAACATATTGATTTTACTGAAGTGAGGATAAAGACCAAAACATCCAAAGGACTAAACTAGTAGCATGAGCTTTTAATCAACAAAGTGCATTCCAGCTTAGGTTTTAAAACTTATCTTGGAATGTTAATTCTTTTTATTTTCTTATCTCCTATTTGATCATCAGTTGAACAGCTTTATGGATGCTGTCTTAAATTCAAAGACTTGTCTTTTATGATATTTTTTCTTTCCAGTTAATATTAGACCCTTATTTTTATCCATGTAATGAAATAGTAAAGATTCTTGACAAATTATTGCTAATACACAACTTAATAGCTCTTATTCTCCTATTTAAAATGCTTCACCCATCAATCAAAGAGCAGAACCACTGCCGTAGACTTTGCATGATGACATATAAAATACAGCCATTCACTGCCATTCTGTTACTGGAAACTATTTATTGAAACTACTCAAAGAATCACTAAACCCAACAATTTGGAAGTGAACACTGGTGTCACTTCACAGTCAGTTTGGTAACAGAGAATGATTATGACAGATATTTATTAATTTTGACTAGCTCTGCTATCAGAATTTTATTTAACTGGAGTTAAACTCGTCCAGCATTTATTTTATTAAATTAGGAAAAGCAAAAGTGGCATGACATGAAATGTTCTTGAAAGTCAGCTGTAATAAGGTCTGAGTAAGAGTTTGTCCTATTTTTTGCAAAAGCACTAAAAGCAATTAGGTAGTATGTTTTCATCTCACCTGCAGATTATTAATATAACTTAGTTATATTTTTACTGAGCTTTTAAACAGTTCCTTTTATTTCCTAAACAATTTCCTGCTAGTAGAACCTAATAATAGACCCAAATCCAAATTTCTGCTCCCAATGTCACAACATCCATTTTGTAGGATGGAAGGACAAAAGAATTCTTTAGATTATCTGAAAGATTAAACTAAAACCTAAAAATTGCATTTAATCAAGAAATTAAACCTAAAATTCCTGGATATCTTAGGGTTTTGAGTATTTTACATATCTGTGCATATGTTCCTTCTAAGAATCAGTCCCAAACCCCAAAAACTTCAACATAAATGCGTATGCTTGAATCTTACATCTCCATGTTAAGAAGCAACACTCTATGCTAGGTTTCTAATACGTTTATAGATTATGGGGCTTGACCAATGACATTAAGCAACTAATATAATTTGCAGAACTTTTCTTAATAATGGTATAGAGAATACTATTTGTCTCAGAGTACAAAGTAAATTTGTGAAATTGATATTTACTTAATTGAGATTTTTTTTATTTATGTATTGAAAATTGTCAGAGAACTCCAGGGAGTAGAAAGTTTAGATATCACAGCACTGAAGTTGTGGAAGCTTGGCTTTCAGTCTGAATCCCTGTTAAAATCCTGTTATTAAAATTACTAGAGAGATATCTCTGCCCAAATTAAAGTGCAAATGAGATCATATGCCAAAGTCAATAGTATGGATTTTATTTAACAGTAAACATGATGTAGAGAGGGAAAGATATAAATAGAAAAACAGAGCAGGGGGCAGAGTGTCAGAGAGACAGGTTAAGTAGATAAAATATCACCACTCCTGACAGGATCCCATTAATTCTCTTCTTCCAGTCTTGCAGGGGTCCCAGTCTTCTCCAAGTCATAGCCACTATCTTGATCGGTTAGGAATAAGAGAAGCCCACCAAAGAGAGTGCACTGGGTTTACATCCTTTCAGGTTCAGCTGGGAACACCCAGGTGGGGAGTTTTACACTAAATGATATAATCGTTTATGACATCTTTTAAGAGGTTACAGCTGCCTCCTGCATCAGTGAAGTTGAGTCAATTATGGCCCATCGGCAGGTATGAATAACTTCAGGCTATATGTGAATGTTCCAGTCCTTTGAAGTGGAGTTTTCACAGCTAAGCTACTTGTGTGAGGACTTTGTCATGATAAAGAGCACTATCCCACCATTCAGGATTTGCCTTTTCCCTTGTCTTTTTCAACACCCAGCTGTAGCCTCCAGTGATGCGTATGCATGCCCTCTGCACCTGGGTGGTTAAGCGGTCAATTGTGTCATTAACTATTAACAATCCCGTCTCTCACAATCCCCAAAAGCTCTTTATAGTTCAGCTGTGGTAGGAAGTGCTAATAAGCCTCTTTGTTCTTTAGGTCATCTCCAGACCTATGATGCCTAGACTGAAGGGGATATCTGTCCATTTAAGAGACAAGTCTCTTTTTGTGTTGTCGAACAGAGTTTCTTTTTAAAAGGAACCTGAAAACTTGGGTCAGGCAGAGGAAGTGTATCTGTGTTTCTGTGCTCTATCAGTGTCCAGCAGTTATATTTTCATGTGTGAACATTTATTTTCCAACATAGAAACAGTCCAGAAATCAGAATGTAATATTTTTAACTAAAACGTTTTAGATGACAAAAATTGAATTCTTCAATTAGAAGAATGACTTAATGAGCTTATGAATTTTGCACAGCTTCACAAGACAAAGGATTGGTAACAACCAGCACTGTCTACCTCCCTTCCCTTCTATATATATTCAAATAGTTTGTTTGTTCAAGGGCATTCCAATTGTAAGGGTGTAGGTTTGAGCCTATCAAGTTGAGAAGACAACTTAATGGGTGATTTTCATACTATAATGCTGTTTTATGGATCGTGCCTATGTTTTTATACAGTACTATTAACTTCATGCTCTAATTTATTCTGTCATCTGAGCACACCTCTTGCATGGGTCCCTTGAAGGACACAGATGCTGCTCTTCCAGGTGTCTGATTGTAGCAGTACATAGGCAGGATTTAGGTACTTAATCTAACCACAAAAATGTGATTCTGGGGCAACAATGCTGAAGATACCTAGAAATTCTTGCAATACATAATTGAGTGCAGAAACCCATTGAGAAGACCTTCTGTTCCATATTGTGTCTGACTCATCATACAGATCTGTTTCTGGATACTTGAAACTTTTGAGAGACAAAACATGTTAATTGCCTTTTTATAGTCAATTACATAATGCATTAATTAAGCACTTTCAGCACTACTAAGGGCTGAGTTGTCTCCTGACTTGAGGCTTATGTATAATTTTTTTCAGAATTTGGACAGTTATATTTGTCAACCAAAATGAGAGGCTCCTGCAAGTCTGCTCCCTGGAGGCTGCTTCTGACACTGCAAACTGGCACATCTTACCAAACCAACTGTGATGTGGATGTGGGAGGAAATAAGGAACTGCACAGGGTTGCTACTGCAGGGCAGGACATGGACTCTGCATGCCAGAAGGATTCTGCATTATGCTCAGGTAAAAATGATCAGAGAGAGGCTAGAGTTCCCTTAACCTTCTGATAAACTTGTTTTCTTCATACTAGAATAGCTGTTTGAAATACAAATGGTAGAAAAAAAGATGGAGGGATCTGTATAAAGGTAAATAAAAGTCTGGATGAACATCCAAATATAGAGTTTGGAACGACAGTAAAAAAACTCGTCTCAATTTCACCAAGCAGATAATCTGTAGTGAGTTTGTTAGCTTAAAAGGAAATTACAGCTTTCACTTAATTAAAATATTTTTTTGGTGAATGAAGTGAATGAAATGTGTGAAAATATTAAAGAAGTGGCGAACTACTTACTCTGACACAGTTTACCAGGAGAAGAGTGTCCTTGTTCCTTTAGAGTTGCTTAAATTATTTACTAGAATCTAGTATAAGGATAAAGTCCTTCTATATGCCCATGTCAGATGATAAGCTTAGAGGAGCTCTCGTCCCAATGACAAGGCCCAGAAAGACTTATCGAAATTACTTAATAAATCCTTCAATGTGTGAAACACACTTTGGCATACCTATACAGGTCAGTGTAACGTGGTTTTTTTGTTTTGGTTTTTGTTTGTTTCTTAGTTTTATGCAGAGGATATGGAAAAAGGAAGAACAAAGAAAACAAAACTTAGTAATAAATATTCTACACTTTATTGAACATGTAACTGATGTTCTCTGAAAAAAAAATGGAGTCATCAAAAATTTAGGGTTCGGATGAATAAAAAAAATTTTATCCAGTTAAATACATCTCTACACACAAGAAAGACAAGGAGATTAGGAGTGTAGTGGTCTCACATTGCCTCCTCACACCAGGCAATAAATTAGTGTAATGGTTCAAGTACTCTGGCTGAACACCAATGCACTTACTCATTTCTGTGGTGAGATAAAGATTAGGAGAAATGCAAAGCAGGTCTAAACCTTAAAAGTGTAAAGATAGTTTATTAACAGACCTAAAAGAGAAAAAACTTAAAAGGAAAATAATAAGAACCAAAAAACTTTCAGATACGTCTCCTTCCCCCATTCCATCAAGTTCTCTCCCATCAAAAACATAAAGAGACAAAACCTGAGACCTTTAGTCAGCTTACCACCTTTAAAATAGGCTTTCATCAGTTCAGTTGGAAGGAGTCTCTCCTGTTACACCATGGAGACTTCTCCAAAAGAACACAGTTCTTTTGTGGTTTCAATATCACAGCGAACTTCCGCCTGGAAAAGGATATCTGTTTGCGTGTGGTAGTGCTTTCCCCAACACACAGCTCTTCCTGCAGCTGTTTTTGTGGACTCATCTCTGTTCACTGGGGTAAAATTTTAAGGATAAGCTTTTCTAGTAGAAGAACAAAGAATATGAGGCTTTGGTGGACACCCATCAAGACACGTGGGAACAGAGTCTGTTTCTATTACTGGCGTGATCTCATGTTGGTGGAAGTTAGGTTAGAACATCGCATCCCCCCAGTTGTACCTATGAGTTACAAGGACATGGTTTGATATATCTTAGTCCATGACCATGGCTTTACAAAAAGAATTTCACCTTAAAGCATCTTGTCTTTCTTTTCCCTCCGGACTTTCAGTCCTTCTTTCACTGACATCGGTGTCTCTGTTGGCTCTTTATGTGTCCTCACTCTTTCTGGGTCCATTTTGTGCACTTAGAGAGTTATATCTGAGTCCTTTTGTGCACTCAGAGAGTTAATCTCTCTCCCAGGTTCAGCTAGACAGCAGTTGGAAGTTGCTGCATTCCATGCATTCCATTCCCAAGAAGAAGGGGCACAGGGGAACCGTGGCAGCTCAGCTTCAGTGGCTGCATGCCTGGCGCTGCACTGCCTCGGGGAGTAGAGACGGCCCTGCCCGGGAGAACCTGGGCCAGCCCTGCAGAGCTGCACTCCCCCCCACCCAGGGAGAGAGGGAGAGCGGGGGACCTTGTCGCATCCAGCAGCCAGGAGCCGCGGCAGCGCTGCCCCGAGAGAGGGGGAGGGGGATCTCTGGCATAGCTTCTCCTCCCCCTGCCCAGCAGTTGCAGGCAAATCTCCATCTTGGCCCCCACACTAGCGGAGCTGGGCAGTGGGGGGGAAGGGGGTCCCAGCCCCGCGGGCCGGGGAAGCCCGCGGCCTAGCCAGCCTGGACGGACCGGCAGGCTCCCCTGTTACCTTCTCAGCAGCCAGAAACAGAGACTGAATCCCAGGCTTCTTCTATCTTAAAATGTGGACCACAGTGCGGATTTATTATTAAGTGGCTAAATAGAATGTCCATTTCAAAATTAACCAATTAATTGGTTCTCCAGGCCTGCAGGAAACTGCACTCCATGGGAAGTTGTAAGAGTCCCTGCTGGCAAAAGCCCAAAGGAAGCCACGCCTGCCAAAAAATTGCAAAATCCCTGCAGGCAAAAAACCCACTCCCTCTCAAACCATCACAAGGAGGAATCAGCATTCATTCACTAAAGGTAAGTCATGTTTGACCAACCTGGTTGCCTTCTGTGATGAAACAACTGCCTGGATGGATGAAGGGAGTCAATGCTGTCTCATGAAATCCTCATAGGCAAAAAAAAAAAAAAATAGAAGTGTAGGTTGGAAGAGTGAAATGTGGGATGGATTGAGAGCTAGCTGAGTGACAGATCTCAGAGGGCTGTGGTCAGTGGTACAGAGTCTAGCTAAAGGCCTGTCACTCATGGAGTCCTCCAGACTTCACTGGGCCCAGTGTTGTTCAATTTGTTCATCAATGACTTGGCTGAAGTCCAAGTTCAGCAAGTTTGCTGATGATATAAAACTGGGAGGAGCAGCCAATATCTCAGTGGGTTGTATGACCCTTCAGAAGGTCCTTAATAAGTTGTAGAGATGGGCAGAGAAGAACCTTCTGAAATTTAACAAGGGCAAGTGCAGGGTCCTGCACCTGGGGAGGATCTACAACATGCACCAGGACAGGCTGCGGCCAACCTGCTGGAAAGCAGCTCTGTGGAGAAGCACCTGGGGATCCTGGTGGACAAAAAACTGTCCCTGAGCCAGCAGTACCCTTGTGGCCAAGAAGGCCCATGGAATCCTAGGGTGCATAATGAAGAGCTTCAAAGATGGGCGAGGGTCTGGAAAATCTCTCTTATGATGAAAGTCTGAGGAAGTTGGGCCTGTTCAGCCTCAAGAAGAGGCTCATCCATGAATATAAGTATCTAAAATGCCAGTGTCAATAGGAGAGAACCAGGGTCAACTCCATGGTGCCAACCCATAGAACAAGAAGCAACAGGCAGAAACTGATGCACAGGATGTTCCACCTACATGTAAGGAAGAACTTTACTGTGACGGTGACCAAGCACTGGAAAAGTTTGCCCAGAGAGGGTGTGGAGTCTTCCTCACTGGAGATAATCAAGAATTATCTGGATGCAATCCTATGCCATGTGCTCTGGGATGACCCTCCCTTGAGCAGTGAAGTTAGATTAGAAAAAAACACCCTTCTAACCTTACCCATTCTGTGATTCTGTGGAATTTCTGTGAATTTCTCATATGAAAAAATCATTTGGAAAACTCAGACACAAAAGCTTTCATACAGGGTTTTTTAGCAATTCTATTTATAGGCCCTGTTGCAAATAGAGTACTGAAAGAATAAATCTCACAAGTGTCTATAACATTTTACTTCCCCAGCCACCTGAGGCACATAAAAAATTCATGAGCATAAGTAATATAATTAGGAGTTTGGTTTTTTTTATTATTATGAGTATCACTGTAGTACAGGGCAAACAGGAAAAATTTCAGTTCGCAATGCTATGTTTTCATAAACTTCCAACAATGCTCAGTACTTAAGCACTTCCAGGATATGAAATATTAGCTTGTGCTAAACTACTTGCCTGTGTTTGAGAAAAAAAAAGATGGATATTTAAATGTTGTTCACATAATATACTGTTGCTTAAACTGATAAAGAATTGTTCTTAGATGTAGAAAACAGAGTGCAGCTGCTAAGTCACTGTGGGCCTTGTGTCCTTACACTGCAAATGCCACATCACCCATGTTTGTCTCAAAATAATCCCTTTTGATGTCTCACTCTGCCTTCTCATTTCTACCCTGTTCCTATGGGTAGGCAGTGCTCAAATCCCAAAATTTGAAGGCTCTTGCTCTTCTACTGCCTTCTATTCTACTCAAGAGAGAGGGTGAAGACTGGAGGTCCCCAGAAGTACAGAGGCTGAGGTTTTATAATTCAGTAGCACCTAGATGCCCTTATCTGAGAAGGAGAGGCAGTGCCAAAAGTCTAGGTGTTACAACTGCCCAGCCCCATGAGGAGAGATATTAGGAATTTATCTGAAAACAAAGTGTGATGAGAAAACCTTGTAGTCTCTGAGAAAATCCATAATCTTGTCAGGTTTGTCTGACTTAGCAGTGAAAAAGTACCTCATTCAACTCTTTCAGAAGCCAAGTGCATGACAGGATAAATTACACTCATGTGAAAGCTCACTGTGTGTCCAACAGTGCTGTATCATTCAGAGCTACATCAAAGGCAAGGAGGTTCCTTGGAAGTATAGCTGTTGATACCTCTCACTATTAATATCTGGATATCCTCCTACTTGAGCAGAGCTCAAGATTTTTGGTTCTGATGTATGATGTGTTTAAATAAGGCAATGAGATGACTAAGGATAATATTAAAGAAAAAGAAAAGTTGCCACAGTTCTTCTGCTGATTGGAAGTGTCTCCATTTCCCTCTTCCCATGCTTTTTCTAATGAAAAAATAATTGTAGTTATGATAATGTTTGACTGTGTTTTCCAGAAACTATATAATTTTAAATTAAGTGTAATCTAGACTTTTTTTTTTCAAAGTCTTTTTGATAAATTATTTTGGTACAAAGGAAAGATTTTTAATATTGCAATTAACTCTCACCACTAATTTCATTCTGAAGAAAAGATGAGAAACAAAATTACTTCCTTCATATTCAAATGTTGTGGGTATAACCAGTGTTAAATAACCAGTATCTGAAATTGAATTAATCAATACATCTGATGAATAGATATTTCATTTCTGTAACAGACTCTTAAACTTGGAATTTAATGTTAAAAAGATTATTTATCAGGGTAATTTGAGTTAATAATTTTTATCTTCATATAGTGGGAGTATAAAAATAATGTTCCTGAAGAAAAAAAAAATAAAACCTTTTGCATTAGTTTGTAAGAATAGCAGCTTCCCTTTCAATTATCTCATTCCTGAACAGCAAGAAACAATACAGAACCAGCAGGAGGGAGGGATTAAGGATAAGAGGATGGGAGATTAAAGATGCAAAAATATACTGGTTGTTTTGAAACAGAAACATTGAAGGAACTCAAATGCTCAAAGACAACGAAGATAGTAACAAAAAAAGAAAAACATAAGAGGAAAACAGAACAAAACTTGTGGTCAAATCAAAGGTTATATTGTCAGATTAAGCGTTACAAGGCTGCGTCCAGCAGTAATTCAGAAAGACATGTTATGTGAAGAGATTTCTTTTGCTCATCAGTACAAACTGAAAGCTGATGGATGATCTGCAATTAAGAGTAGCATGCTTGTGGTTTGTATCTGAACTGGCTTTATTCTCAGTGTAGATCTCTACAACTGATCTTCAACAATTTGTTGTAGGATTGTTTTTATATAGAATCTATTGAATATGAGAGATTTGCTTATCTATTTCTGTCTCTCCCTGTCATTTTTTCCTGCATATCTTTCCTATTTTTTTCATTAAAAACAGTTCTCTTTTCAAACTATCCAATGTTTTCTATAAATTAATACTGCTATTCGGCAGTCTATTTCCTATAATGCACCCTTTTTCCCTGCTACTTAGAAATCCTTTTTAAAGGCTTAATTTTAAAATACAAAGAATATACAATTATATAAGATATTAAAGGAAGTATTATGCATGCAGAAAATGAAAACTTCAATGATCAAGCTCTGCCTTTCACATCCAAGAGCAGAATGCTCCCCACAGTGCTTAATTCATCATGAATTCAAAGTAAATTCCAGATTTAGTACAGTTTTTTTCTACTGTTCCTAAAAACACTAGACAATTTTTAGGTGACGAAGCTCTTTCTGTTTTAGTTTTCTTTTTTTAAAATCTGATTTTGTACATGAGCTAAAATACAGGAAGAGATTGGAAAAGATCCCTGATAATTACTGCCATCAAGAGGGAATCAATATAGAAATGTAACAAGAGCGAGTGTATGCAAATCAGCTCACAGAGAGATCTCAGGGTTTGGGTGAATGGCAAATTGAATATGAGTCAGCAGTTTGCCCTGATATCCTAAAGGGCCAGCCCTGCCCTGGGGTGCATGAGGCACAGCATCACCATCCAGTCAAGGGAGGTGATTGTCCTTCTCTGCTCTGCACTAGTGTAATTTCACCTTGGCACCCCCTGGAGAAGTTTTGAGTTATCTCACTTTATGAAGGTCATCAAATTATTAGAGTGCCTTGAAGGGAGTGGCCAAGATGGTGAAATGTCTTGAGGACAAGACTTAGGAGTGGCAGAGGTCACTCAGTTTGTTCAGCTTGGAGAAAAGAAGGTGGGGAATGCCTCATCATAGTCTACAACTCCCTCAAGAGGGATAACATTAGAACATGGGAAAATTCAGACTGGACATTAGGAAAAGATTCTTCACTAGAAGGTAGTCAGTCACTGAACAGGCTCCCCAGGGAAGGGTCACAGCCCCAAGCTTATTAGAGTTCAACGACCATCTGGATGATGCTCTTAATCATACATTTGAGATTTAGGCAGTCTTTGCAAGGTGCAAGGAGTTGGACTTGATACTTACAGGTCCCTTTGTACTTGAAATATTCCCTGATTCTATGAACAGCTTTTCTGGACTTTACCAGCCATAGGACAGGCTGTTTGATACAGTAAATGAGGAAAGTTTTAAAATACTTGCATCACCTAACAAAGTTCAGAAGGTATTATTCTCATCTAGATGTCATTGCATGAGGTTTATCATGGCTGCTTCTGTTAGAGGTTACAATCATGACACTGGACTACTGTAGAAAGAGATCCTCCACTTGAATTATTGTTATGGTTTCAAAATCCTGGATATAATCTTTTGATGAATTCAGTTTTATGTTCTCGTTGTTTTGTGTATAATTTCTTTGCCATTTTAATTCTTGTATAGTTACCACAAGTACTGTGGATTGTAAAACTCTTTTGTTAAAAAATTATTTCTAAAGGGCATTTCTTTCATTTCTAGTAACAGTTTTAGTAAATATTTTCTAACAGCTCTTCCAGTTTAAAATGTTTCATTCTTGTGAAATTGATGAGTCTTCTTAAACATTTCAATATCAATTTTATATGTTTACTAAAACAAATAATTATTCGTTTTTCTACTAAGTACAAAAATCTGGGCTTAGGTAAAACTGTATTTACCATTTAGAGTGAAACTACAAATAAATAATTTATATATTTTATGTGCTTCATTTGCCATAATTGAAGGTTTTTATTATAGTTCTCCTAGTCAACAACTTTGAAAAGCACCTAAATTACCCTTAATTACATACTAAAAAAAAAAAAGTTTAGCTTTTATTTCATAAGTTTTGTATTTATTCTCCTAGGCTACCTATTTTTCTTAGGAAAAAAATTAATTTCTTTGTAAGCTGCTTCCTACTTCAGCAGCAAGTGTTTTTTTATGTAATACTTCTTCACATCTTTAAACTCATATTTTATTTTTTGATAATATATGGCAAGTTCACTAAATATTGATAGCTATTGAAATGTTTTTGTATGTTAAAAAATAAGAAACCTTCATACTTCTCTTGATAACTACTGAATTGACATTTGCTGGACTTTGCTAATCTCTTATTTTCGTAGTATGAAGTAGTTATTTTTAGTAGCATTTAGTAGTTTATTTTTAAGCTAAAATTTAATTCTGAATTTATGAAAACAAAATCTTTGCAAAATGTTTCCAAATGCTTTGGAAGCACGAGAGAGCCTGCTCGAGTCCTGTGGTAATGGGGAAATTTTGACTGAGCGTATGGTCACACTGATCACCTTGCTTATTGTAGAGGTACCTTGTTTTATTGGCTTACAAAGGCACCCCCCTAGTAAAAAAGCAGTATTACCTGCTGCTTCAACAGTTGCACTTTTAAATACTGTTTGGGTGTAGAACCTGAGCATTAAAGATGTCTTATAATTTCAGTGGCTCTCAGTGATCCAATTTTTTTAATGGCTGTTGCTGACCATTTTATTTTCTAGAGTAGTTAGAAAAGAAATTAGTGAGAGGATAGAGGCAATATGCAGTCATAAAAGAATATTTGCTGTGATACTGCTCAAAGAAGCACATCTGGACAATTTGCCATAATCACACGGAGAATTGCTGTGTGTCAATATTTATTGTGTTATAAATGAAATTATGGAAATTTTAAACAAATAGTTCTTAAGACTGATTCTTATTTGGAACCGTATGTGTCTGGTTTGAAAGGCAAAGTAAAGAAATCATTATGTTCATGAAATAAAAATTTATTCAGGAGTAATGAATGCAGTAAAAGAATTATGAAAAGAAAGCACTCAAAGCAAGTAAGTATTGTGGCAAATAAACACTGAGTAATCCATAAATTTATTTTTTTCTACAGGAAAGACATGGAAACAAAAATAGATACTTTGATATATTAATTAACTTTCTCATTAGAAAGTTTGCAAACAAAAAGAATCCAGCTTTTTTTTCTTATGTTATGAAAATAAATCATTTTTGAAAGTAAATCATTTTTGAAAATGAAGGAGAAGATAAAGTTTAGTTCAGATGTTTCCTTTGATGAATTCTTATTGGGTTTTAGATTTTTCTTTATTATTTCAACTGCAGATCAGAGAATAAACAGAGCCACCACCTTTCAGTGCTTATACATACAAATCATATAATCCATTTTTTGTAATTTTGTAGAAAGTATTATGAAGAATACATACAGTGGAACTTTGTTCAAGATTATGTTAAACAAATGGAAGTCCATACCAAGATCAGCTACAACTTCTACTATCATTGCTGTCCAGTCCCAAACCAAAAAACTCCAAACCCAAAGCATCCTTAGCTAGCAGCAGATCAATTTTATACCTTCTACCATAGCTTTTAAGTACAGAAATCCAGCTATGATACCTTTCTCTAAGCCAGAATCTTAGACTGAAAAGTCAAGGCATATTACAGATGATTACATTGGATGTACCTTTTTTTGTTCCCTAAAATTCATATAGTTGGATGACCATTTACTAGAACATTCACTTTAAACTTCTTATGTATCTACTTTAAAAGATTTTATATTGGGTACAGTATGTATAATTTATGTTTCTTATGCATGGATTTATATTGCTATAAAGATTATTTGTAAAGTAAAAACCATACATTTAAGAATATTTTCTTTTCTTATATTTTTCTCCTGTTTGTGGATGTGCCTTTGACAAACCGTGCATGTTTCAAAAGAAAATTCTACTTCAAATAACAATTCCTTTCTCCCAGCCCACTCATCAACCATATCTTTAGAGGGGAAGGTATTATAAAAAGGGAGTGCAAAGTGAAGTTTCATGACCTCTAAAGAAATAATTGAGATAAAACTTGCACTGTATTTCCTTTTCCTTTATGGAAATTATTTGAATAACATTAATTTTGGAACATATCTGAAGAAGGCCTCCACTCTCTGGGATCATGTATCTAGTCGTACCTTTTGGGGTGAGTTCCAAATCAAGGACAGTTTTTATATCACTGATTTCAGCCATTTTGTTGTTTTCCTTCTCTCTTTGGCAGAGAAATGCACCTATCAGTGCAATTTATTGTGTGTTGTAGCCCAGCTTTCAGATTGCCAAATCAAGTAGCAACTAAATTAGTAATCCTAAAGATTTCTTACAACATTCGTGTGAGCTTTGTTCCATGGTTTTCATGGTTAAATCTCACTCAGCAACTAAGTCCCACCTGGCCTCTCACTCACTTCCCCTGCATTGGGATGGGGGAGACAATCAGAAAGGTAAACCTGATAAAGCTTGTGATTGAGATAAAGACAGGTTCAATAGGTAAACCAAAAGCTCAGTGCACAAGCAAAGCAAAACAAAGAATCTTCACCACTTCCCATGGGCAGGCAGGTATCCAGCAATCCCCACAAAAGCAGAGATCCATAATGAATAGAGGTGTCTTAGGAAGAAAAACACCATAACTCCCAACATCCCTCCTTTCTTTTTTGTCTTCCCTGACTTGGTTTTTGACAGGACAGAGTTAATTTTTTATACACTTTTCTAATCTGGGTCACCCATGGTGAGGGCATGAGGGGAAGCTTTATGATGAATGGCTGAGGTCACTCGGCTTGTTCAGCTGAAAGAAGAGGAGACTGAGGGGAAACTTCTTTGTGGTCTACAGCTTCATCATGAGGGGAAAAAGTGGGGTGGGCACTGATCTCTTCTCTCTGGTGACCAGCATTAGGATGCAAGGGAATGGCATGAAACTGTATCAGGGCAAGTTTAGGTTAGATATTAGAAAAAGGTTCTTCACCCAGAGGGTTGTCAGGCACTGGAACAGGATCCCCAGGGAAGTGGTCACAGCACCAAGCCTGACAGAGATCAAGAAGTACTTGGATAATGCTTTCAGGAACATGGTGATTCTTCATGTGATCCTCTGAAGGGCCAGGAGCTGGACTTTTGATGATCCTTGTGGATCCCTTTCAACTTAGGACATGCCATGATTCTATGTTTGCAACTCTCCAGAGATCTCAGTGATATGCAATATGAATCAGAGGGAGGAAAAAGCCAAAAAATGAAAATGAGAATAGTAACACAACGCTTCCAAACCCTCAACTTTCAGTACAGACTCACTCCACATCTTATATAAAAGGTCTTTTTCCTGTTGCAAATGTGGGAAGCCATTCCTTCATCCTTATCTTTCTTCCTTCTCTTTGTGGCTCCAAATCTGTGATTACTCCGACACTTAGTTTCACGCACTCATCACAGTTTTCAAATGTGATGTTTCCAATGGGGAGAGCAGCTTCCCTTACTCCACAGTGCTGGATCACCCCTCATGCCAGATATAGGAATACTGGCCATCTCTTCTTTCACAGGCAGCTGCCTAATGGAGGGAAGGAAAAGTAGAAGCATTGATAAAAATGTGTATTTATACCTTCATTTGACTTTTCCATTACAGGAAATCATTAATGAAGAACAGCATTCAGCAATACATGATTAAGAAGCTACCGTAAAACTAGTTTGATTTGGACTACTAATGCAGTTATCTTTAAGTCCTGGTATGGATGACTGCCTTACTGATTTCACATGTGAAAGTATTGTTTTCAGTAGCAGCATTCAGCCCATGATTTCCAGTCCTCAGTAAGATAAAGACTGCTTTTCTTTGAATCAATATTTGCAAATGACTACGGTCCTATAAATATGTGATTGTATTTGAACTGCTGCTTGAATCTAAATACATGGTCTTGGCAATTTCTTCTGTTGGAATTCTCTGAAGCAATATTTATCCTTATAATCCAAGAAATATGGTAATCCAGTTATATAGAACACAGATCATCAGTTATATCAATACTTCCATTCTATAATTGCTACAATATTCAGTGAGAAATTCACTCATATCCAGAGTTTTTGTAAAACTCTTGAGATGAGACTCTAACCTGAAATCAATACGTAAATAAGAAGTTAAACCTGTCTTTAAATAACTCATTCATAGAAAAATGACAAAAGTAAATTTCTAAGGTTTCCAAGAGGAATTATAATAGAAGATCACAAAATTCTGCCTAGATGTTTTCCTTAAAACCAGCTGGTTGTTTCCAGTTATTGAATGTTTCTGTATGAAAGTAAGTTAGACTACCAAGAAAGGAAAAATGAAGTTACCATCTTTCAATGCTAAAAATAAAGTAAAAAAGAATGTCTCCATTTTTATGTATTGTTTTTTGATCAAAATATATCCTACCAAAATTGAGGGGTGATTTGTTAGTCAAACTATGCACTTAATCAAAATTGAAAGGGAGATAAAGAAATAGGAACTGCTAATAGTATTTTCATTTTCCTCTGGCTGTTTTTATTTCATGTATTTATTTCATACTTTAGGCACTTGTACTTATCTTGTGCCTCTGTGTAATCCTTCAGTGGATTACTGTGCAATGCTAAGCACAACCCCATTTTCACAGTTTCATAAGTACGTTCAAATACCAAAGGCACTTTTCATTTAAGTGGAATTAATATTCCATTGGAAGCCATTATATACTTCCTATGGCACACAAAAGTGAGCAGCTGTAATACTTTTGAAATGGAAGGCACCTTTATTGATAGATTTGTCTTGTGAGGATATCCTAAAAAGTGTGACATACTGAAAGTTCTTGAAAATGTATTTTTACCTGTTAACTATTAAGTAATAAACAGGAGGTCCAGTCAGATAGTTCTATACAGAACAGATAGATCTATATAGGACAACTATATCAAATACAATTCTTTTTTTTGCTTGCAGCTATACTACACATTTATATGCAGAAATTAAATACTACAGAATTTAACATCAGATTCAGAGTGGTATAGAGTTGAATTTGGCTAAGAGAAGGCATTACTATACACTTTGCACCAGTAGCATGGTTTTATAATGGAAAGCTGATCAAGATGTGAGGCATTTATAATCTTTAATTTTGCAAAAGAATATTCATAAAAGCTGCTCCAATGGCATCATAATTCATTCATAACTTTGTTCCACTTGTAGCTAACAGTGCAACACAGGCAACAGTTTCATACTGGAGAAGGTCAAGGAGAAGAACAAGACCAAATATCTATCTAGAGTAGAGAAACCCTTATGTTCGATTATGTGTGAGTCTTTCAGAGATACTGTTAGCACTATTAGCATCTGGCATTGTTCACTGCCCTTTTAGTTTTCTTTTGCATGATGTGTTACAACACTGTCTGAAGGTGTCTGAAGGATAATAATAGAACCTCCAAACAATTTTTTTTTCAGTTACTTGCCTTCACCGTGAAATAGGGGAAAGAAAATACATAACCTTTGGGACATATTGGTATATCATTGCTTACCCTGATGAAGGCTGAGTTATCAGGCATCTCTAAAGAACATATGGATCCATAACGTCATTAATGTCTGGAAAATCCT
>WEKY01016951.1:4392-29151 GCA_013390045.1 Picathartes gymnocephalus | reverse complement strand
CAGAAAGAAAATATTTGATTAGTAATATTTGACTTTCTTGCACAAAAATATTTTGCGTTTTGTTTTACTTGGCAGCTGAAAGTTTAGTGTCCTAGTTTATCTGCTTATCAGCATTTGACTATGTTAAGCTTTTTTTTTCTTTACATATGAGAATTGATCTCATGTTTTTAATTGTGTATGTGCAACATAATCTAAAGAAGGCTAGTCATATTCGTTTTGTGGTTGTAGACAGATACATCTAGTTGTCTGTAGGCTCAGTCACAGAGTGTAAACTAATCTCACAGATTTGTATTCAGAGAGGAGTTCTTGGATGAGTTTTACCCTTTCCTCCCAAATGGGTTTTCATCCTTCTCCTATGGGACTGTCCCAGTTCCTGTGGGCCTTGTTGAAGTATCTCTCCAAGCTGGTCTAAGGGAAGAGATAAGAGAGTGGACTCAGTAAGCAGGGGCCAGGAGTTTTACATAGCCACCACTTGGCCCAGTGTTAAAAATGTGGCTTTTATCCCAGATTTTTCCTTTAGAATGCCTTGCAGGTGGAAGAAATAAATTTTAAAAGTCTTTGCACTTTTAGAGCAGATATTCTTTGGAGGCACTGAATCTCCCAGGATCCACATAAATAGCAGGGGAGCTCCCATCTGAGGATGCTGGAACTTTTTACCTTTACTGGGATGGCACAAACATCATCTTGCTGTGTCAGGGAATGAATTTCTATTAAGAAGCAGATTAAAAGGGGCTGTTTCTTTTATTAGTTTCTCTACTTCCAAACTGTTTTTGTGTAATTAAGCACGTTTATTTAGTTACATTTTAGCTTTCTGAGTGATTAAACTTCTTCCTTTGTGCTTGATAGTTCCCACAGACTGAAGTATTACAAGAGTTGGCCTTGTTGATTATATACAGTTCTGTCTTAGTTTGCAACAGACTTTATATTTACTACTACTTTTGTTGTTGTTGTTAAAATGTATGCTGTCTTCCAGGAAACATACATTCTTTTGGAGAATTTTCACTGGATACTATTTCACTGTAAAATTCTTCATTTGGGGGTTTAACTTTTTTTGACTGTTGCATTATGTTCAGTCCTTTGCTTCCCAATTTGACCATTTTCTGAGAAGTATGTTCTACAGCAAACTTGTATCAGACCACTTGCATCTCAATACCATCAATAATAAAAATAAGAATATTTAGCAGAGGACTGAAAATATTTAATACCTCATAAAACAGAAAAAAAAAACCAGAGAGAGAGAAAAAATATTCTTCTTTTGTGGTGTACATTATTACAGTGGGACGTTATCTCTTTATAACAACACGGACTCCCTCTACTGGAAAATCCTTTTCTTACGCATTGATTCGATACCCAAGGAAAAAGTTCTATTGTGAGCTAAGAAAAAACCTTCTAAACCCCTTAGTAGCTCTTTAGGTTTTCATACGCAGTTTTCTATTGGGATGTCTGCTTCTTGTTTAGAGAGGGATGAGGTGGTTTCATAGCACTGACCCTGCAGGCTTGGGAATCAGCACATTTGTGAATTCAAGACCTGAAACTCAGGACTTGGACTCCAGTTCTGAAAACAGCTGCTTTGGGCATGGAAGTGCTGAGGCAACACTCTCTGCCAGTGTTCTTCTTTAATGTTGAGTACTTCAGCTGGAGGTCATGGAAAATTAATTAACTGGCCATCTTAGAAAACAAAAGGCAACATAAATCAAGTCAGACATATAAAGCAAACGTATACCCAACATGAACATCTGTGACTATTTGGTCATTTAATTTGGGCATTTTATTTCCTCTCAGCTATGTTTTTGAAATGTAAGACTCCCACAGTTCCCCCCTCAAATCACTCTGATCAGAAAGCTCTTATGTGTCCAAATAATTCCTTATTAACAAAATACATTTCATTTAAGATACTACTTGTATTTCATCTCTAGAATTTTCTACACATAAATATTTTTTAGATATATTTTAAGGGAAGAACAAAAGTGTAAGGGAATTACTGTATGATACTACAATATTTAGGTCTTTATTGAACTGTGTCCCTGAAATGGAAGAGCAAAGCATGACGACATTCAAATGAAGCAATGCCTCAGAAAGTTAGCTGTGCACACACATTAGCACACAGATGCAGGGACACTCTCTTGTTCTCTCAAGCAAATGCAAAGGTTATGTGCACAAGAGCGTGAGAGTCCCGTATTGAGGACAATGTATGGCTTGTAACACATGTTGAGCCACTCTGTATCCCAGAAAACAACCATTTAGAAACCTCTGACTGACTGACTTTTTTTTCTACTGTTATTGAAAGGGAAGAAGATGAACAACTGAAGATACTAAGTGGTTTTGCCAGTTTGAAAGGAAACCTGGAGGGACTTTCCTATAACAGTGGCATTGAAACCCTGGGCCAGTGGAAGCATCTTAACTGGGCAGCAGTGAAGAATGAACAAGATAATGTAAAAGTGAAGTTTGAGCCTCATACTAATGGTGAGTGTTTTATGCAAGAGGAACCTCTCAGTTCTAACACATCAGTTTTAGGCATTCAAAACAACTGCACCACGAACAGTAGCTGGACTTTAAGAAATTCGAATTCTTGTTCTATGAGCCAGCGAATGAACACGTGTCCAAACAGGAGAGCTGGATCATTCTACAATGGAGACCAAAATTTCTTAAATTTGGCATCAGCTTGTCCTTCCCATTGGGGGAGCACAGAAAATGGCCAGTCTTACTCAGGGCTCCAACAGCGCTGTGCAGAGAACTATGCGACAGACCATCTGAAGCTGCAGAGGCCATTAATATCCTCAGAGTCTCTCTATGACACGGCCATTCCCTTGGAGATGCCCATCAAAACGGAATACGATTCTGATTCTGAAAACATTGCTGATAACCACCTGCTGTCACAGAGTCGAGCCTGGCTGGATGAGAGTGGCTTGATGAGAAAGCAGGTGTCCAGCTACCCCAACAGAATGCACCTCAAAACAGAGCCAGACCTCTGCAAGCCAGTCTTGCCTTGCCAGAAGCCAAGGCACTGCCTTTACACACCCCATAATTGGCAATGCATCATAGCAAATCATACCAATAACCTGAACTTGAACAGAGCTTGCAAGGGTTCACGGAACAAGGAGGTGGCCCCGTTTTGCCCTCAGAACTCCTCTGTGTGTTTGGAAAGCATGCCTGACCTGCCACACAGAGCTTGCTACAGCCACTTCTACAGCCCCAGCCCAGGGGAGGAGAAAGAGCAGATTAATGAGGTGTTCAAAATGCCATATGAATTTAAAAACCCTTGCTTGGTTCAAGCAATCAAGCGTGAGCCCCTGGATTCTCCACCATTGTCCAACAATGGACAGAACAGAGTACACGTGAGCTTCCCTGAAAATACATTAGCAGGTCCTGTGCCTCATAAAACCACTGAATGTACATTTTTGCAATAGATTTTATAACATTTGAAATATTTATACTGTTAAAAGCAAGAAGTTATAGATTCTCTTCCAGTTGGGTTAAACAAGTTACTAAAATCAAAAGCCAGTGGAAGGATTTTGAGAATGTGTATGTGTGTGTGTGTGCACCTGTGTGTGAAAAGAAACAGACACAGGTACACACACCCTACCCCCCACTACTGCCCTTCTCTTAGTGATCTTTGGAAAAAGGAAAGAAAGACAAAACCTCAGGCACAGAAAAATAATCATTACTTGCTGCACAGGTATATCTGATCATTTTTCTTTATCACCTTTCCTCTCTTGTCTACAGTTCATTAGCAAGGTCTAGCAATTTCTGTTTCCTTTGTTCTGTTTGTTTTTCTTAAGCTGATGTGATGCCTCTGTGCAAATCAAAAGTGTTTATGGTCTTCAGTGTGGCCTGTTTACCTTAGGAGTTTTTGCTTTATAATTATTTTTCTACTCTTATAAGAAGGATCAGCTATTCTTTCATCCCAGCATTAAATGAATGGCCATAGGAAGGGGCTTCCCAACACAACTTCTTAATTTAAAAGGACTGAATTAGTAAAAACAATGACTTTCATAAATGCATTAGAAATTATTTCGCTTCAAACTGAAGTTACTCCTAAGTTTCTTGATAATATTATTGTTTTAGAATCCATATTTTTCCATTTTAACGCCATCAGCCTTTCGTGTTGCTGCTGAAAGACTGAACAATGGGATGTAATCCACTTCTATACGAGTTACAAAATGCTGTTACGTATATGTGAGAACAAAGTATTTCTCTGATTATTTTCCTTACTGTTACTTGTAACATTAACAAAAGAAATGCACTTTTTTACTTAATAGTATTGCTTTGACTGATAGCAGCCTGTTAGATATCACCACCAAACATCAAAACCAAATCCCACACTAAGATTATTTTCAAAAATATCCTAGTTTAAATCCTAAAAGAAACCCTTAATCTCACTGAGAGGTAATTGGTGGATGTATACCTTTCAAAAGCACTTCAGTGCACTTTAGTGCTTTTGAAAAGAGTGTATAATTTTCTTTGAACCCAGACAGTAATGTGTTTCCACAACAAATAAAATAAAGTTATATTTTGGGTTTTGTTACTATTGTAGTTTGACTCCTGCACTAACTTTTGTTTTAAAATTGCACTATTTCAACTTTATATCAACTTCACCTATATAAAAACCACATCATTTTAAAAAAGCTTAGATGTATGTATATGTGCTTTTTGAAAGAAGCCCTGTAATGAATGTTTCCTTTTTAAAAATGTTATAAATAATTATAATGTCTTCCTTTCTCTATCTATTAGTCACTAAGGGCATGGCTCTACATGCCAGAAGAGTGGCATAAAATTCTCCCAAATGCTTTAAATATGTGGGATGAGTGAAGTTTTCAGGTAGCGCAATGGTTCTGCACCTGGGAAGCTGCTCTTTTCCAAGAAGACTGACCATCTTTTCTGATAGAATTTACTGCCTGTACATTAGAGTTGGCAGGTGTAAAGATAGACATTCTCTGCATGCCAGTTAAGTGCTTATGAACTGTGGTGTGATCTGAAATGCTGCACACTGGACAGTAAAGAGGGCAACATTACCTTACTGTATCTCTGGTTAAATCTGTCATAGTCCAGTTGACCATATCCAAGCCATGGGAATGTCACTTTTTTTGTGTCTGAGGCACATCAGCTCCCTGTTGGTCATGTGCTGCCTCTTATTTGAGACAGTCTTGATACCCTTGTTTTAATACTCCTGCCAGTGGTTGCAATGCAGTATCAGACCCCGTCCTGAAGTGAGACCACAGTGGTGGGATTTACACACAAAAATATAAATAAAACATAAATTCATACCAAACTGCAAAAATAGTTGTGGGTAAGCAGACTTGTTGCAGATGCAGAATGAGACTGCCATAAATCAGTGTTGCTGCACAACCTCTGCCTCATTGATTCACTATCTACATAATTACAAGCAGCAGTTTTTAGACTTTCACAGAGTTGCTGTCACAGTTCTTTGCTTGGCACGTGGCAGTGGCACTGCTTTTTGCTGGTGCCAGATACTCTACTGTGTGCCTCAGAGCTGCTTGTAGGGTTGAGCTATGAACCCTGTAATATTCTCCAGTCCAGCTCCTTGTGCAGCTGCCTGGCAGAAACGAGATGATGGGGAGACAGAGCAGTGTGGGAATACATGGCTGGGGGCAAGTGGAGGACACACCTACATGACCTCTGAAAAGCTGCTTGTTTAATCTCACACTTGGAATCACTGTCACACCCTTCTGAATGGGAGTACCTGGGCTCGGTGTCACTCTGCCTTGCGCTTTCTCACATCATTGGCATTGACGAAGTGTGACTGTAAAACACTGTTACCTTCATCTGGATATGCTGGTGCCATTTCGCACGATGGGAGTGGTTACACCAGGTGCAAGTCTGTAGAGGACTGTGCCACCAAAAGCCTTGTCTGTGCTTGGAAATATTACCTGCTGTGACTACAGTGGGAGAACTATACCAGCCAGATTTCTCTCTTCAGTGCAGAAGCAATTTACACTAAGAACAGAAATTCTCTAAAGTTCTCCCTGTTAGAAAATTAATTCTTTTTTGTTGACGTAACTCTACCCACCCTCAGACTTTCCTGGCTCATATTAGTTAGAATTATTTTTCTCATGTTTCCAACAAACCCAGACATATTTTACACAACTTGATTGATATTATAGAGGTAGGTGAAGCTTCTGCACGTAAGGGAGTGTAAATGTAATGGCCTTCTAGAAGGAGGGACGAATGTGTGACTCAAAAGTGAGATGTCACCTTCTGACTCCCTGCTCTGTAAATAGAGTCACGTTTGTTTCCTTATTATTCCATGAAGTCTGAAGCCAAGAAAAACACACTTCTCCTGCACATCACATTTGATTTTGGCCCACTTAATTTGTGGCTGACTTTTTATTTCAGGTCTCACATGAAGAAAACGTGGTATCAGTAGAATTTCTATTATTCTAAACAATCACACATGCAGTAGAGCAATCTCCCAAGAGAGATTCTGTAGTTTATCTTCTTTTTGGATAATTGCTAACCATTGTTGGTAGTAAACAAAGACCTGTTCCTTCTAAGTACTTGGAAAGAACAAAGGAAATAAATGCTTATCTCTTGCCATTTGTGTGTAAGGCACAGATATGCCTTCATCCTCTCCCCATGATATGTGCCCTGGATTGAGTCGGGACTGAAATCTGACATTGGATTGTACCCGGTTAAATTACCACTGATTAAAACTTATAAAGCTTTTTTGTATGCAGACATTAATGACCCCCTGGCACGGTCCAGTAAATAGGATGAAAGACAGAGCAGTTCTTTATAAAGGTTACATTTTCTTAGTGGTTGTTGCTGCTTTGGTATTATTCTAAAAACTAGCACTGAGAAGAAGGGTTTAAGATATTTTCAATCACTGGCGTTTAGCTTTTATCCTCAATGAACTGGTATTTGTATCCCTTGAGCACAGCCCTAAAGTCTGTTTTAGGAGCCTCCCAATGCATTTATTGTAGCAACAATAAAAAACTATTCTTGTAGAAGAAATGCCTAGTGGAATGGTTGCCTAATAGGAACTTGGAGCACTCAGACCGAAAGAAATGGCTGACTGATAATAGTATTCAAACTTCCTCAGCCATAAACTCTCCAGAGGTTGAGACAGAACAGACTCATGCATTCCCTGATATTTGGGGAGGGTGTATTTTGGTATGGAAGGTGAGCAGTTCTAAAAGCTGTGAGAAGGTGTCTCCTCCTGGGATGTTACTTGGTCCACAGGGAGCAGAGACTGTTATCAGTGCTAAAGCTGCTGATCAAGGTCTTGGCTTTACTGAGAATGTGACCTGATTTCAGCTGCCAGTGGACAGCTGCTGAGCACCATACAAATGCTAGTCCAACACCGTTGAAAGCTACTATTTTTACTGAGAAACAACATGACTCGACCTAGGGGTAAGCTCGAAGAGCAAAAAGAGTGGATTTTCCTGCACTTACATAGTGACTGAAACTGGGCAGACCTCCACTGTAGGTAACACTATAAATAATTTACATTGATTTTAAAGTCTTTGGATACCGAAATAAAGCTTTGTGTCAAAAATTCTGAGTGAAGGCAGCACTGTGTGAGTGGTAAGCTTGTTTCAGTTGTCCTTGGTTCAGAGATTTAATAAGGGAAATTAAAGATTAAGGGATTGTACCTAAACTCGCTGTAGGAAAGACTAACTTCCTACTCTTTGATTGTAACATGGTAATGGAAAATTTAAGACTGTGGCTTACCCACCCTTTATTGGAACACAGTCATGTATTCTTAAAGTTCTTACATCTAAGTCTGCTCTGGATGGTATAGGGAAGTCTGACCTTTGAGCATCAGTCAGTTCAGTAAGACCTTAGGTGCTGATCCTTTGATACGGTATTGAGATCGACAGGGCATGTGCAATTCTTCCGGAAATTCCTAGTGCTTAAAATACTTAAGAGGCAACAAGCCTGAGGCAAGGAATATTCTGTGGGATAAGATCAGCTTCTGCTGCCTAGAAGCTTTTCTTAACTCTTTGTGTTGAAGCCATACTGGAACTTAAATAGGACAGCCTCACCCACTCTAGTTATTTCAGGCAACCCATTATTTTGTCTTAACAAGGTGTTACATTTTAACTAAAATAGTTAAAAGGCATCATTTCCCCTACCTGTGAATACATATATTGCCTTAGGTAGTGGTAAAAAAATTAACATACTTTCTTTCATTTGAGTGTCACTTAACCTAGAAAACCAACCTCGGAAGGACAGGGGTATAGAACCATTCCATTTTCTTGTCTTCTCTATCTGCTCATTTTCTCTCTTTCTCTCTACTCTCTTAGGGTGTAAACATTCAAAATGGAAATACTTTTCTGATCATACTGAGACAAAAATCCTAAACCAAAACTAGACTGTAGAAAATTTCTCACTAGAACGGTAGTTTCTTTCCTTGGAGTTTCTTCTTTTAAATCTTGCCAAGTCCTATGTGAAATTGTGCGTCACAACTGAAACAGGCATCTGTAATGTGTAGTGAGCAAGAGATTGTGCATGCTCAGGATGTGGTCACCAGGCTTTTATCCAGCTGAAGGAGATTCACACATGAGGGCTACATGGGGTAGCTTGTGTCCATAGGCACTACCACCCTGACAAATAGATCTTTGTCACGTTTCAGTGACATCTGGTGTGTTCTTGTCACCATGAACACATTTCCTTACTGTGCTATCAGAAATGCCTCTGAACGAAGTCATCAGTGACAGGCTGAAATATATTCTAAACTCAAAAAGTACTTCTAAAAAAAACCAACCCAAACATCTGGAGATCCAAGTACTTGCTTGTGCTTAGGCAAAGACGTTCTTTGAGTGGAAGTGTGGAAGGAAAGTAAAAAGAAAAAAACTGTTAAGATAAATTTTGGGGAGAGAAAAGATATATTGCCATCAAGGCGTAATTATTCTGTGGCTACAGCATTAATTCTTCATCCACTGTTAAAAATTTTCTGGTCTGAAATCATGGGGGTTTTTTTCCTGTAGAATTGATTTTGTAACTTTTCAGGTTAAAAATATTTTCTTGAAAACAAGGATTGAGTCATGTCACTGAAAACATCATTCTAGGAGGCATGAAGTGCTCCTGTTCATTTCCTGGGGCTAGTTTTCCAAACTCTGGCAAATTCAGTGTGTGCATTAACTCTCTTGCTGCTGGTTTTTATTTTTTTTTTTTAGCATTTTGGACAATGTGGATCTTCCCTGTTTTCATTTAAATGTGAAGCAAGGAGAGGCAAGCATCAGCTGGTGTATGGGGTTTGTTTTTCTAATTTTGTCTTTCTAGAAAGAACTTCAAAAATGCAAAAGTTATCTCAGTTCTCAGTAACAGTATTCACTTTTGTTTCTACTCTTATCATAGCTAAGAATATTCTTCCTCTGCATGGTGAACAAACTTCCCTCTTCTGAAAGGGTTCTTTCTCACACCCTCTCCCCTCTGAACTCCTCAAGAAAACCAAAGAACACTTTCTTCCTCAGAGGCAATTCACTTTTCCTCCTCTAGCTTTCCCACCTTTTTGACTGCATAGGATGGTACATTTTGGTCTCCACCCTTTCTGCTTTATTTCCACTTCAGGCATACTTGGAAAGTTTTGCCAAAAGAACAGTGTTAGGCAGAAGTGCAATCCCCCATTTCTCCCTGCCCTCCTTAATGAGATGGAGGTACTCACTAATTACAGCTGTACCCCTAAACCAGAGAATAGGTCATTCTGCTGGTGAAACACCCTCTCTTCAAGAGTCTGTACTGCCACGAAACCCCCAGCTACCACCAACAGTTTAGTGCTGCAAGTATACATACAGCACCAAATCCTTTTTTTTTAGACATGGTCTCTCTTTCAAAAAATCAAGGAACTAATTTTCTCCTTTTTTGCTTCTCTCACTTTTTTCTACATGGGTTTATTCTTTCACTGTGCAATTGCACTTTCAATTTGTAATTTTTTTTTCTTTAATTAAGAAGGGTATGGAAGCATTACATGACATGTACAGTGAAGTGTTTACAATTAGTCCATTATAGATTTTGAGATTAGAACCACAAATAATGATCAGGCGTTTAATGTGAGTCCATGTAAAAGACTGACTGTTACAGAAATGTCCACGTACCAATAATATCACCACCAAAGGGGTATAATCTGCCATCACGCTCCACCAACAATCAAAGCGCCATTCCTGCTTCTCCTGAATAAATACAGTGGAGGACAAGACTAACTCTTAGCAATCTGGTCCAGTGGAAGGTGTCCCTGCTCATGGCAGGGGCGTTGGAACTGGATAATCTTAAAATCCCTTCCAACCCAAACCATTCTATGGTTCTATGATTAACAAACAGGAGTTCTACCAACAGTTTTGGCCTATCTGGCACTTCACGATCCCCCAAAATGTTTCTGGGGAGGGTGTGTTTCTGGAGAGAACACTGCAATCATCCCAGCACTATTTGAAAATGTGCTAAAAGATGCAGGTAATGCCTGCACTGGGGCATGCACTGCTGCCCGCCTGGGGAGGTGAAGCAGCAGACAGGCACAACTCCAGCTCCGGGGAAGCCAACCCAGGGAATCCTGTGCGATCACCTTTGGTAATGTGTAACCTAACCACCAACACTGGCTGTGCTACTTCGTGCATAGGAGTATCACAGGTGTCACGGTTTATCACTAATATACCTGTAAAATATATTGTGGCTGATTCAAAGCAGGCTATGACCTGTGGATATGACGTTCTGGCATGTTGTTTAAACCCAGCGCACTTTTCTGTTGTGTTTTGTACAGTCTCCTCAGCCTGCTTCTAGAAGGAACTTTCAAGTGTACTTCTTAAATTATATTTTATGTTTATTACCAGGCAGAAGCGTAAAACTGAGACATTTAAAAATAAAATGTTTGCATTTAAATCAATCTGTTGCTGCTGCGTGTGTTTCTTCCCCATTCCCCATACCGGGCCCAGTAACACTCTCGCAGTGGGCCCAACACTCCCTGGCCTCAAATGGTTCCAGTATCCCCTCTGGACTTGCTCCAGCTTCTGCCCACCCTGGCCCCCTCCCACTACTGGGAGAATTGGTCCCAGTACCCACTCCCAGCCTGAACTGGTCCCCGTATCCATCCTGAACAGGTCCAGGCACCCACCCTGGTCTGAACTGGTTGCAGTATCCTCTCTTGGCCTCAAGCATCCGCCCTGAACTGGTCCCAGCATCCTCTCCTTGAACTGCTCCCGGGGTCCCTCCTGAAGTGCCCCAGTATCCATCCCGGCCTGCCGAGTCCCTGCTTCCTTCCTTGGTCCAGGGGGAGCCAGGCCGGGCCGGGGGGCGTGGCCGGCGGCTGGGGGCGTGGCCTCCTGCCAGGAGTGCCGCGCGACGCTGGCTCCCCATTGGCCGAGGCGCGCGGCTGCCCGCCAATGAAGGCGCGCCTGTGGCAGCGACGGAAGTGACGAACACAGTGGGAGGGGGAGATGGGCGCGAGCTCCCGGATGCTCTGAGGCTGCGCGGACGGTGGAAGATGTGGATTCATCCGCAGAATAAAACAATAGCGCCTAAATAGCGAAATAATAATAACCCAGCTTGTCTGGGCGGGGCGTAGCCCCCGCTCCCAGCTGCTCACTGGAAAGCACCGTGTGAACAAGAGTTGGGTTATATATATATATATATATTTTTTTTTTTTCCCCCCCGGCCGTGCAGGATGAGCGCCGTGGCTGAGGGAGTTAAGGCAGAAGATGGCAAAGCGGGGCCTGACACAAAACAGTTTTACTGCGAAGTGAGTGGGTGTCTTTGGTGGGTTTTCGGCCCGGGTGCTCGAGGGCGGGCGCTGGAAGGTGTGCGGGGTTTGGGGACCACACTCCCGGCCATGGGGAGCTGAGCCAGGCGTGGAGGGCAGACCTGGAAGCGAGGGGGGGCCTTTATGTGGAGAATAACGTGGCCGGTCCCTGGAAGAGCTGCTGGTCTCAGGATTCGGTGAACTCAGGTTGTTCTTGAGCATTCACGAGTGCGGTGAATGGTTCTTAATTGCAGCCTTTCCAGTCTCTGCTGAGTGTTTCTGATAGGCGGCCGCAAAGGCTCGTTTGTCTCTAAAAGCTGCAACTCCGGGTTAGAGCGTGTTAAATTTGTCAGTCCTGTACTATTGTAGCACTGAATGTCCTTCTGACTAGTTCAGGTTCTGCGACAGTATGTAAAGGGAACAGACAATATTAGCATGCATTAGTCGTTGCTTTTTTTAAAAGCTAAATATAGTAAGAAATATTTTTACATCTGTATTGTGTTTTGTTAATTATTGCAATGGTATATGCGTGTCTGTGGATCTTAATGAAATGAATGTGTCTTCCTCCATTGCTTTTCTGATCCCTTTAACATGGCTGTGAATGAGCAGTGAACAGAGTTGCAGTTACTATAGGGCGTAATTTTGCATCTGTTCCTTTCAAGTCACTGCGCGATCATCCCTTTTTGTTGGCTTTCCCGCTTGGAGAAGTTTAAAAAACTAAGAATCAGAAAGTGCTGGTAGCAGAGAAGGGGAAGGCTCTTAAAAACTTCTTACCGCCTGATTTATTTAAACATGTGTTTAGGTATCGTTTGAACAGGTTAGCATACTGGTCATTTTAGTGGTATGCTGCTTCTCCTACAAGTCGTACAAACTGTGCTGTTTGAGCCAAAGAAGAGGAGAATCCTGCACGATTACACTGTAGGAACGGATGTATAGTGTATTTATAATTCACCAACAGCGGAATATTCGTAACATAACTGAAGATGTGTTTTCAATTTCTCTCTTTCAGGTTTGTAAAATTACATGTATGTGTGCGATAAATCTTCAGTCACACTATCGTGGTGCAAAGCATAGAAAGGTAAACTTTTTCCATATTAAATATATATACAGATTTAATCATAAATCAGGACTCCTGCAAGTTGAATACGTGATTTCACACGGCTTCAAGTGCTTATCTAACTTATTGGTAGATTTGTAACAGTAATTTGCTTGAAATATTCCAAGGAAAAGATGAGGTGGGAATCTCACAACACTGCTTTGTGCAGCATGTAACTTGAAACATCAGCCATACCTAAAGGTAAATGTGTGCTAATTGTGAAATTAATATTTGAATTACACAGGAGCCACAGGTGGTGAAATAATTCAACCTTCTTTTTCGGATACAGTTGGTAAAAGTACTGTTCTGTTTTTCAGTTCTACATAACTCACTTGTACTTCGAATAAAATGAGCTTACTCTTTACTTTGATAGTAACACCAGTTCTGATTTCCTGAAGGAGTTACATAGACTTAACTAGCAAGCCTGACACTTCTGTTGGTTTGAAGCATCTCAGTAACAACTCCCTAGTTTAAGCACAAAACAAGCAAAGGCATTAAATAATTAAGCACAGTTCTGTGAGGGTGTATTTAGAGATGAGGCTTTTACAAATGCTGTGTGACTGAACCTTTTGCTGTTGATTGGCTGGTGATTGTTTAAAATTCCACCACATTCTCAGTCTATAAAGACATAACTCAGTTGTCTGTACCCCTCTGCTGCCAGTGTTGTGACACTGAAGATGTTTACTTAATGACATTTTATTCTTCCTGGAACGTTAGAGACTAACAGCAAAACTGCCTTTCTCAAGTGTTTGTGTGCTCTCTTCTTTTTTGATGGAGATGAGGGGCATCTCCCCACCTCTTTGCTGTCAGGACAAATTAATACTATTCTGTTACAGTGTTTGCTGATCACTGTAATAGCATTGATTCTTATTTGAGTCAATGGCTACTTTCTTCAACTCCTTTTTTTTTCTGTCCTCCCAGGATTGAGTCTTCTTGTTCCCTGTTGATCAAGTAGAAGTGTACAGTAGTATTTTTCATGTCCTGCCAAATGTTCCTACTGATGCAAAGAATAGAATTCCTCTGCTTTTGTGGTCGTTTTTTTTTTTTTTTTTTTTTCCTTAACTAGCCTTCTTAGTAGTCTAATTATTGCTGATTTTTCCTCAAAAAGTAGGGAAAAAAAGCAATTATTTTCTTAGGAAATCTGCATATAGTTTTCCTTCTGTTTCATGCTTGGATGTATGCTGGACTAAATCTGTAAAAGTTTCTTATGTCAGTGAAGTCTTTGAGCTGACACCAAAAAAGAGTAGGGCAGGTTGAAAACTGGATTTTTGTTAGATATGAAATCTGGTGTATGGAGTTGTGGTCAGTCACACAGCTGCATTTCTGTAGGAATAACTCTCCAAGATTGCATCATCATTCTTTTCAGTTATCTCCAATTTCTTTCTTTAAATTATGAAATATATTGTGTGTTTTGATGGAAAAAGACCAGAATTTGTAGAGTGATTTCATGGTTTTCTACCACTAAGTTTGGAATAGCTATAAAAGTCCTGAGCCTATGTTTCTTTTTAATGCAAGGTAGGTGTAGATAGTGAATAGCTCTTAGTTTGTTCCTTGCTGGAGGAGTTCCTGTTCAAAATAATACCAAAGGATGTCCTGACCAACAAAATAAAGAGAAGGCAGTAGTCCTTTTCCTAAATCACAATACTGGCCTGTGCAATCCTTTAGCCATTTTTTATGACTTTAATCAGATTGCTTTTTTTTTTTATCAGTTGCCCATTTGTTTTTAAAATCCTGTCGTTAAAGATGCTCTGTGCTTGTCCGCCACTAGAAGGTGTTTCAAGAATGCAGGAAAAAGCCCTTCATCAGAAGGACAATCACTTAGAAAATTCTAAGAAACAATTGTAAACATGTGCTACATATGTGAAATGATTCTCATTTCATTCTCCTGCGTTTCCTATAGCTATTAAAAGTAAAATATGTTATTTTGAGTAACTACAGTAGTAAAGCTTGGCTATCTGACATTGTAGGAATACTTCAATTGACTTTCAGAATTTTATCTCTTTTTTTTTTTTTCTTTTTTTTTCTACCTGGATGGTTTGGTTATTCTGTGTTTTGAATAGGTACGTAAGATATTTATGTAGGTTGTTTCTGCATAGCTTTATTTCATCTCTAATTTTTTCTAGTGCTGTTAGTTCATAAGGCCAAACCCTTGTCAAGGAGGTGCTGATAGTCAAAGATTGTGAGGCTGGGATGATCACAGTACAATGCTGTGTGTATCTTGTGCTTTGAGTGCTGTGTGACCTCACAGTATAATGATGGGGTTTTCTGGCTTCACTGTGGAACACATATTAATGGGGTGGAGGAGTTGTGACAAGTGACTTAGCCAAAATGTTCACAGATGTGTATATAATTCGTGGCTCTGAAAATTGGAGTTGGCTGGTATTAGGTACTTTGAAAAACAGTTGAATTTTAGTTTTAGCCGTTTCAGTAAAATGTTTAGAAAACAACATTTATATAAGTTTATTAATCCTTTTAATTTAACCAAGCCTGTGGGAGTAATGGAGGATATAATGCAGGATATAATGCATGAAAGATGGGTTTCTTTGACCTTTATTTTTTTTTTTTCCACAGCTGAGGAAAAATCTAGGCTTTTTGGGACAACAGTCTCCAAATAGAATACACCTGCTGTGTATATGGTGATATGTGATATCATTTTATTCTGTTTTTGCAAATATGCATTAGTTTAATAGCTCAGTTTGCTAGAAAGGAAATCCTAGAGTGGAACATTTTTTTTCCCATGTGTTTTGATCAGCCCTTTGCAGGTATGGCATCAGCAGAAGAGCATTGCCTGTTTTGTGAACTGCATTTGGAGCACAGATGAAGATTGTTCTGGTTCTATCAAAGATTCAAGTTTCCTTGCCCTCCCTTAAAATCTGGAGTTAGATAGGTAGAAATGCCTGCCATGTCCAAAAAGGAGAAAAATCTGTATTCAAGGCTCTACAGGCTCATTAGAAACAAGGAATGTTCAAATATGTGAAGAGAGCTGTTAGTCCTTGTCTTCACCATTTCAGTGTTCTCATTTTTTCTACCTCTTACCCCCGACTGTTGTGCATCAGAACCTGTGGTTGAATAATCTGACGTACAGGCAATTTTTCTGTCCTTTCTTGTGGCAGTAAAGTCAACCATTGCTGTTTAAGCATTTCAGTCAGACATATCTGTGTTGATACTTGGAATGCTAATGCAGCTAGTTACAGGAAAATTACCTTGCTGTTGGATTGTTTATATTTAATCTCAAAAAGCAGGCTGTTGTGTTCAGCATATCTTCATGATCCAGAGAAATTTAAATTGTGGAGCTTTCCTTTTGAAGGGAAGAACCAAACAGAAGACAAACAAAACCCCAAAACCTGATTTGCTTATTATGAGCTTGAAGAACTAAAATAAGTGGAATTTCCCTGTGTATCCTTGTATATCTGATATATTTCAAGATTGTATATGTTTAAGGAAAACTAAATTATGTTCATGTAATACTTTGCACTTGAAAATGTTCTGTTAGATAACCTGTAAACTTGAATTGTGTAAACAACTACTTTGTGCAGTATCTTGTACAGATTATGGTGTGCACACAAAGTTTGAACCCTTAAAACCAGTAGTTTTTGAGTTTTGGCTTCTCAAAGTTAGACACTTTGCTAAAAGTTACTCTAACTTTTCATAGTCTTAGCTCAAAAACAGCTGTTGCAATCCCTGAACCAGAACAGAGAATAAGTTTCTTACCTAACGTGTGAGAATTTTAATTCCTGGTCTAGTAACAGGGATCACAAGTAAAACGGGCTCCCTGGCGTCAGTTGTGAAACTCCATTTCTAGTATTAACAAAAGCAGTAACCCAGGTGCAGTCAAAGTCAAAGTTGATTGTCTGAAAATATTCAGTCAGGAGGAAATTCTCTTGGACCAGCAGCTGACAGTTGCCAATGTTTTCTGCGCTCGTCTGAAAAACTTGGTATTAGCAGCTGTTTGTTGTAAAACTGGAAAATGAGTAACAAAAGCACTTGGAACAGCACAACTGCAAGGAACACTGTGTCTGTATTTCTAAGCTTATACAAAACCATCCACTTCCTGTGGCAATACCGGGATTTAGGTAACTTCTTATCTTGTAACTGCCATAAAAATACAGCTCCTTGGCTTCTCAAACAATTAATTATTGTATCAGTCTTGCTTCCTATTGAATTGTCACCATGTCCAGCATCTCTTCCATGCCACTGAATACTTAAAATACAGCACTTAACTCCATGGACTGCTCTGGACAGACAGCTGCTATACTGGTAGAATGATCACACTTAGTGTTTCATTCTTGTAAATGACAAGTTTGTGTTTACTTGCCAGAAAATTCTCAAAATGAGTCAGGATTGCTTTAGCTATTAAATGGAAATTTAAGTTCCTGTTTTCTTTAGATTCTGCCAAAAAGCAATCATCTGTTCTGGATTCAGCCAGTTAAAGACACTTTTCCTGTTCTTCATGATGTGAATGATCTTCCCTGAGATTTGGCTAGCCTTAAGGCTTAACCAAATCCACTCAAAAGGGTGGGGGAGCTGCTTTTAGTTAGTGTTTCCTTTTGGGGTGAGATTTTTTTTCTTCTTTTTTTGTTGTTGGAACTACACCTTCTGAAAACTTAGGAGCTGTAATCATACAGAGCTTGAGGTTTTCCTGGCATCCTTCAGATATGTTTCAAGTCATAATCATCTCTTAAAAGTTCATTAAATAACAGGATTTTCTTGAAAGTCACCGTGTGTTAACTGTAAGTACAGCTTTGTCAGTACTTCCAGCTTTTGCAGAAAATGATAAAGGCTCTAATTTTTCCTATTTGACAATGGAAACTTTGGCCTGTAATGCAATTCATCTGCAGAGGTTTCTCAGGAAGTGCTGGGTTTTTCCTTCAAATGATGCAGCACATTAATTTCTTTTTCTTATTTTATTTTGGGATGACTTGCATCTTCATAATTAAAGCAAGAGAAAGCCCTGAGACGTGAGACTTTCTATTGTAAGTATAATACTTTTTTCTTCCAGCCTCCTAGGATAGATATTGCTTGGGGATTTAACGTTTGTTGCTTTTCTAATAGGTCAGGTATTTGCATTTGCCAATTTATGTCTGTAACTGTGTTTCTCTTTATATGCTGAACATTCTTCTGAGATTTCTGCCTAGTGAACTAGGCCGAGCAAAGAATTGCTTTAGAGTATGAAACCTTAATTATGCCTTTTGACATATAAATATTTATATATCTGTCTGATGGAGGGATATATAGTCAGTGTTGTAGTTTCTCACCTTCCCAGGCTAAACTGTCTCCCACTTGTCTGTCAGCTTAATGCATTCACTGCTAAGCTTCAGGCAGAATGCTAAGAAGCTAAATCAGGAGGCTAACACAGCACTGTTGCAGATGCAGCTCTACCAGTGCTGAAGCTGCTTGGCTGCATCACAGGAATGTTCTGCCTCTCTTTAGTGTAGTGGACTTGCAGGAGCTAAGATGTATTCAAGGTGAATTCAGTTACTGGGGTGTCTTTTCCCCCAGAAATTTGAGAATGTGAATCCAGACTGTCATATGTCAATGACAGTAAGAGTTGTGGTGAAAGGTTGAAAATGTGGCATATACCTAGCTCACAGAGAAAATGAAAACCTTGTTGTAAAGCTACTTATGATGACGTACAAGAAGCAGAGGCATAAGCAGATGTGGGAATACTGATAAAAATCAATGAGATTATTAAAAACCAAAATGGTTACACAGTCAGTCATCACAAGAAATGAGCCTTTCACTCCTACTTCATCTTCTGAAGATCACACTAAGTGTGATCTGTTCTCCCAAGAAACAAGGCTTACATTCTGTCTTTATCATCTGTTCCCCAGTGCCTTTTAAACCTCTCAGCCTTTTTGAACCAAGTTGATCAAGGGTCCTTGGAAATACACATCTGCATAGGGAAGAGTGACAGTGTCAGTCTTGTACTGAGGAAAGTGCTGGAGGCTGAGCTCACCACTTACTGCACCCTGAAGAATCAACACACAAGAAATATCTGGGAAAACAGTGGTCAGAGGCCGTTTTCTAAGAGACTGGGCTTCATTAGCTGCTCTCATGGGTTTGTGCTGATAAGGGAATCAGTGCAAGAAGACAATGGCATTCAGCAGCCATGACTGCTACATGGTAATAAAGCTCTCTGACAGAATTTGAAAAGTTGTAAAAACTTACAAGTCTTCTCCAAGTCCAATGGATTCAAGCTCTACAAAATTGTATTTACACCTCAGCAACAAGAACACATTTGTGTCGCTCTGGTCAAGGGCTTTAAGTGGAAGACACTTTGTACAGATTTCTTTCAATTTCTTGTCAGAAATGTTTGTTAAAACTAATACTCATTAAGTGAAGAGGTTCTTTCTTCAAGATCGTAAAATCTGGTTTTGGAGGAATAATGTATGGGATGGATGTGGCAGAAAGTGTGACTTGAGTAAGAGGACAGGAGATGCGGCAGCAAGACTGTGGAAAGAGTGGTGCAGTGCAGGAGCCTGTTGCAAAGACCTATGGCTGTGGAAAACAGTACAGTATGTACTACAGTCTCAGAGTTCCATGGGGAATTTAGGTTGAGAATGTGTGCGAGCTACAAATACTGTATCTTTGGAAATGTCATGACTTGGAATCTTTCAACTTGGATGTATCCTGCAGAACAAGAAGTCAAAATACCTGATTATTAAAGTGAGGAATCTAGAAGCTTCAGTAAGCAAGTTAGCTCTAACTTCTGGAGGAGTCCCAGCATCACAGGGTACCACCTGTCAGAAGCATTGCAAGATGTGCTTTTATCCAGAAGGTTCTCTGCCTCAACAATTGTTTTGTAGCAATCAGAAACTTACTTCTAATAAAAATTTATTATTAATACTATTAATGTCTCCTTTATTCTACTCTATCAGTATTGCATTCTGCTTCACAGAACATCAAGATGTGGGAGTTCAATTTGCAAGCCACTGGTAAGGTTTATTTGTCCAAAGAGGCTGCAGTTTGGCCTGATGAAATTTATTTCTGTGTTTCAGTTGTGCTGGTTTGGGTTTTTTTACAAGTAGAAAAGCTTTTTGCTTAAGTAACTTTTCAGAGGTGTTGGGAACTGCAGTGTGGAATTACATAGTCAATATGTATGCAGAACTTCTTGAACTTTTCCCATGGACATATTACCAGTTATATAAATAATTCTCCTTCAAGGTCCAGGATATCCATCACTTATATAAATAATTCTCCTTCAAGGTCCAGCAATTCATTGTGCTCTGTCACTGATATAAGAGAATAAATTACGAATTTGTCTAGCCTTTATTTTTTCATTTTAAATACCTGTGGGTTTTTTTCTACTGTTTGTAGATATATGTAGTAAACATGAACAAAATTAGACTGCATTTATGCAGTTCAGTAGTAAACTTTTGTGAATGAGCATGGAAAGTATGGATATTCTTAAATTAGGTGCACTTTTAAAAGTATGAATCTAATTCTATTTCAGTATATAAATTAGGATGCTTTTGTTATTGCTGCTGGATCTGCAATTTTGTTCTGATGTTAATGCTATCAAATATTCCAGTGGGATTGGAATGTGACAGCATGTTCACAGAGCTGGAGTTCAAAGAACCAGAAAAAAAAGTTGTGAAAGTGAAGGATGGGTTTTCTTGGAAATCATTTGGGACAATACCTGACAAGTATCTGAAATGTACACTGTCTAAAAAGGAACAAGTGCTTCAGAGGATGAGGCTTGACATATTTAGAATATTTTATACCATCACCTCCATTTTCTTCCTTGCTGCAGAATTAAAAAAAAGTTCTTTTGTCAGTAGGGAGAACATCTCCAATGCTGCTGCCATTTGTAAACCAAAATTTAAAAAGACTAATTATTTGGATTCTGCGCATTTCCAAATGGGATATGCCATGTTTCCTTTCTGAACCCATCAAAAGTTACTTGATAATCCAGAAGTGGTGAAATGTAACCTGTAGGACTCTACAATCATGTTGGCTTTGAAGTCAATTAAGAGAGGAAATGCATCTGATTCCAGATGTTTGTTTTTGGATGAGTTCTATTTCCTGTAAGAAAGATATCTTTCTTCATTACATTACTATGTGAGTTTCTATATGGCAAAGCTATCCACAAGCTATTTTTGTGGTAACGACAGAATTGGCTATCTTGGGTTGTTTTGGCTTGGGTGGTTTTTTTTTTTTCCTCTTCAGCAATTCAGAGAGAACAACATAATGGGAGACATGGAAATAAAAGATGCCTAAGTTCTGAGACCTTAGGAAGAGAGTTAAATCAAAGATGAACTGAGTACATAAATTTCAGTCATATGCTTCCTTTGTATGTGATGGAATCTGTGCACTTCCCTTTTGTATTCAAAAGGGAATCCTTGGTGCTCAGCTCGGGACATCCTTGTTGCTGCTGAGTAGCTGAATTGACAGTGTCTGAAACTGCCCTTTTGTTTTGAAACATGGCTGCTATATTTCTGGCAGTCATTAGGAATGTGTGTGCATTACAAATACACATACAGATGTTTCCTTGTTCTCCACCTTTTATATGTTCGGCACTCTGTAATTGAATATTGAAAGGGTTTTTGGGGTGTTGTTTTTGTTGGATTGTTTGTTTGTTCATGTACATAGCTAGTATTTGGAAAATAGCTCTTACTAAATAAAATAATTTGTTGGAAGAGATTTCCTGAGATTGATTAGGTGATTTCCTAACTTCCTGATTGAAGCAGGACTACTGCCAGTGCTGGATCATCACTCGCTTGCTGAATCTTTGAACATCTGCGCAGGCAGAGAGTCTGCTACCTGTGTTTAATCAGTCTGTAGTTGTTCCTCATTTAAAGAGGAATTTTATCCTAATACATAATCTTTGCCCGTGAAGCAACTATTTCTGGCTGCTACTTTTTAATGCCTTTGCCACATTCCCACAGGGCTAGACATTTTGTAGGTGCTGTTCATGCTATTATATCTCCTCTTAGTCTCCACCAGACTAAAGAAATCCAGCTCCCAAACCTGTTCTCATAAATTATTTGCCCTGGGTTTTTGTCGTGGTAACCATTTTGCTGGACCCTCTCTGCTTTCTCTACATCCCCCTTGAACTGAAGAAGGATGAGACTAGTCATCCTTACAAGTCCCAGATAATGGGGGCTAAGATGTGCTGCAGTAAGCTGCCTGTGCAATGGCTCAGTGTTCCCAAGGTCCTGCTCAGCTGAAGCTGTGGCATTGGTTATATCCCCTAAAATACTGTTGCCTGTGAATTTTCTGGGGGTGTTTATGAATGCCAACATCAGTAATCTTGCTGGGGATGCATCGCTGTGGGCCCTGGAATTGCTCTTTGGGGGATTCTGCTGCTTACTGAACACCAGGAGACTGCTTTGTTGATTGTTTCCCTTTGAACTTGTTAAGCCAGCTGATATTCAGCTCATTCATTAGTCTGGTATGCTTTAGAGAAAATACTGTTTTGGTTTGGTTTTTGGATGCTTAAGAAATATATTATTGATAACATTACAAAGCCATGTGGCTGGTAAGCATGAATTAAATGTTAGCCTGGAAACCTGGAAAGTTGCTGAATGGGAGAGTCATCAAGATCAAAACTGCTTTGTTAAACTTCGTGGGCAGCAATGATCTTTACTTGATGCTTTTTTTTAAATAAGAAACAAAATCTCAATCCCCCAATCTGCTACCTTTGGTGATAGCAGCAGCTACAACTTGATTTTTAGCTTGACCATATTTGTAAGCTCTAACCATATTAAGACAGAATGTGCTGTGAACTTCTTCTGGTGCAGTTCTCTGTAAATTCACTTTGTTCCTAGAAGTAAACAAAATAAAGGACTTTTTCACATATACCTATTTGTATCATTTAACATTTGGCCATGTTGTCTGCACATGCTGGATGTGAAATCTTAACTTGAGCTTCAGACACTAATTGAACGACTCTGACATTAAGTAATTGTTGTACTTGCAGAATGTCTGGGGATCTTTGTTCCTGCTACCAGATACTTTGAAGCTTTTAACTGAAAAAGATGCATAATTTATTTAAAAGAATCAAGTGAGATATGCTTTCCCATACCCCTCCCTTATGTTAATTTTGCAGAGTTGTTTGCAAAATGTTCATAACCTTGATTTGATTTGATTTACAGCTTTGATACCTGTCTCTTAACTCCCTGTCTTATGCAGAAAGGGGAAAAAATTATATATGGAATGTTGTGTTTGCCATGACTGTAGAAAACTTCTTGACTTCAAAATTAGGAATTATCTGTGCAAGTAATTAATAGTTTAACTTTTACTTTTTCCATCAAATGAGTATTAGTGTATCACCTTGTTTTAATCTTGAATGCTGTGACTTACAAAATATTGACATCATTAAAGCATGGTGGTTTGTACATGTCTGTGGATTTGAGAGAAAGTGGGGCAAGGGGAGAAGTTCCAACAGGAGTGTAAGTGCACACTTTAACATTCACTCTCAAGCTCTGAGTGATTAGGAATAGATACAGACCCCTATGTAAAAGATGTAGTTTAATGACTATATTAATTGTGTCTGGGACTGTGTTTAGGCTCTGAATGTTTAGACCAGAAGCTTGTCAGGTACCTGGAACACAGATTGATTGTCATGCACGATACTGAATAGTTAAAATAATTAAAATAAATATCTAATGAGAAAAGCACCTAAAAATCAAATAAGAATTGAGTATTCTGGGTTTCTGTGATATTCTTGTATTTGGTTTTTTATGTTGATGGGGAAGGGGAGTGGAATGGGAGACTTAGAGCAATGAAGTTAAAAAAGAAAACTGTATCAAGATGGAGTACTGAGCCTATATTAAACCGCAAAATGAAGATAACTGTTCAATTCAGTAACGTGTTTCAGTGATCTACTAAGTACTTAATAAAAGCAAATGAGAAGTAGTCTGACTGTCAAACTCTTACCCTAGCTCGTTCGGCTCTAATCCAAGCTTCGATGAAGTATCGAGTGCTCAGACAAGGTAGGTGAAGATAAATTATGCCTTTTTCAGATGCAACTTTGAAATCAGTAGTTTTATTTCAGTGGTGACTAAAGCAGGTGGTTGATTGTGGTCTAGAAGGAAGCAGTGTAAGCTGCCAAACATTTGAACCATTGCTTTTCTTTTGTGCACTGGTTAATTTGTGTAGAAAAAGATTTTAGGAGAATATGAAGTTACAAGTATTTTTACAGAAAGACTTTCAAACCTGGGACATAGTTTCGGTCTTCATAATTATCTGACAATATCTTAGTGAATCTAGCTGGTGTTTTTTTTAGTTTGCGAAGTTTTCAGTAAAAAAATCTGCAGCATGTTTAGTGCACACATATTATACAGTGAAAGTATGACAAACCAAAAGCATATAAGCCAAGAACAGTGTGGGTTGTTTGCTATTAGATTATACTAAGACAAGAGTGTTTAGTTGTATGTTAGGAAACGAAGAAAATGGCCATATACCTTGATGAGACCTTTAACTTTTTTCTGCATGCATCTTTCCATATTAAATCCGAAAGATCATGTGCTTTTGTCAGCTTGGGAATAACCAGCTCCCACTGAGCTACTGCACAGGCACACAAATGCATGAGAATGACATAAGGCATTTAAATGTTGGTAATCTGTCTATGGAAATTAATTACGTGGCACCAACTTGTTACATGTCAGCTCTGTCACACTGTGCTACTGCTGCATGTCACCTCTGGTGAAAACAAAAACCAACCAGAACATAGAAAGATTTTAAGAAGACTCTGAAGTTTTGGTGGGAATGGGCCACCTTGTTACTGTGGCAGGAGGTGTCCCATGCGGTATTTTGTAGCACTGCTAAATTGCAAGAGGTTTTTCATATAAATGGTGAACTTAGTGATATTTTTCTTGGTGTGCAAGTCCACAGTTTGACTTGATGGCAGCACAGGGATATTTCTAATGGATGACTATTTAAGAATGAATGTGAAATTCCCTATCCTTGTGAAGTTGTGGTTGAGTTTTTTTTTTTTTACCCAGAAACAGCAGTTTAACAGACAGCGCGG
>WEKY01016950.1:5820-49568 GCA_013390045.1 Picathartes gymnocephalus | reverse complement strand
ACTACGCCCCAGTGGGGCGTGCCCTCCACCTCCAGCCCTCCTGGGGAGCGTCTTCATCTCCAGCAGCATGGGAAAACTCCTCCTTAAAAAGAGCCGGATGTTTTGATTACATCACCTCCAGGAAAACACAGGAACCAGGAAATGCGGACACACCGACACCAAACATCGCTCCCAGCCCCGGCATCACTCAAACCGCACCGCCTCTACCATTGGAACTACATTTGCCTGTGGACTGCAGGCCAGGTAAGGATTCAAAGGATACAAAAGACCAGAATCATCACCCCTCTGTGGAACCCCGAGACAAAGCCGTCATCTCTACACTGTGGACGGCCGTGCACGATCCAATAAACACCTGGCGAAAGGTAAAGCTTGATACCGTAGCTTGCGGGGACTATGAAGATGCAGAACTGATTGATGTACCTTTGTCGGCTGGTTGAGAACATGAGACTGATACAATTGAGGCAAACCCAGTGATAAGCGGGAGTGAAGGCACACCAGACAAATACACACCCTTCCAGTGGCCGGTTGTCTCTGAACTACGCTGGCTTATTGCAAAGCACGGCCTGGGTTCCCCCTCAGTGGCTCACATGCTTCGTTTTTTAACAACAGAGGAAATAACCCCTTTTTATATTAGACAGCTGGCCAAACTAATGTTTACAACAGTTCAATATATGGTTTTTGAGTCAGCATGGAGAAGCAGTGCTGAAAAGCAGGAGCAAAGAAACCTAACACTTCCACGAGAAGACCCACATTATGAAGCAGGGGTCTCTCAGCTTTTAGGATTATCACCATTTGCAGATGCACGGCTCCATCTAAACTACATCCATTAGTGCTTGCACAAGTAAAAGACCTGGGAATGCAAGCTTTATATAAGGTAACAAACATAAGGTAACAATCCAACTCAAATATATTCCAAAATTACGCAAGGAGTCAATAAGCCATATCTGCAGTTCATAGAGAGATTGCAAGATGCAATGGATAAGCAAATAGCTAATACTGAGATCAGAAATAATTTGATTTTACAATTGGCAAGAGATAATGCAAATGAAGATTGCAGAAAGATCATAGAACTGATGCCTAATGAAAACCTTCATTAAACGAACTACTAAATGCCTGTGCTAAGGTTGGAGCTAATTCCCATAATATGACCATGCTGGCAGATTCCATAGCAGCTGCCATGAATATAACACGTGTGTTCTTTAAATGTAAACAAAGAGGACATCTAAGAGCAGACTGTCCCCACAATTTCACTCCGATGGGAACAGGGCATGGACAGAGGAACACGAACACTTATTGTAATCAATGTGGGAGACCTGGTCACCTGGCCAGGCAGTGCAGAAACAAAACCTATACTAACAGATAATCTTTTAAGGGATCTTTCAAGAACCAGGGAAATGGACAGCCCAGCGCGAGGGGGAGACGCGCGATGATACAAGCATCTCCTCACCTTCCCGTGCAGGCCTATGCAACCAGCCCACAGGAAGAACTCGAGGGACAGCTGGAAGGGATGTGTACGCCTCCGTCACTGTAACCATAAGCAATTCAAAGGTACAGAACGTCTCTCTTGATGCTCAGGGACCTGTTGGGAAAGGACTGAGTGCATTGTTAACTGGAAAGTCCAGTGCTACTCTGCAAGGTATCTTTGTGCACCCAACTGTTATTGAAGCAGATTTCACAGGACAATTATATGCAATGGTTTCAATCCCTACTCCACCCATAACCATCACTGAAAAAGCCAGAATTGCTCAACTTATCCCTTTTAAGTCTTTTGTCCCCAGAACAGGTCCTTCAGAGCGAGGAGACCCTGGCATCGAATCCGCAGGAGAAACACAGGTGTGCTGGACCCAGGTCGTAAGTGACCAAAGACCTAACACGGTCTGTACTGTCATGATGCATAAGGCAAGGCCATCACAGATAAAGGTCAGTGGGATGATTGACATAGATGCAGACATCACCATCATCTCCTCCTCCACATGGCCTTCATCGTGGCCTACCACACCTACGGAATCCACCATTGCTGGCCTAGGAGGGACCACACAGAGCTGCTTGAGCAGCAATCCTGTGTTAATAAAAAATCCTGAGGGTCAAACAGCTACCACCCGACCCTACATTGTTACAGCATCACTTAACCTGTGGGGAGGGATGTTCTGTCTGCATGGGGAGTCCGTACAGAGACGGATTTTTGATCCCCCAGTCAGCAACACGACAAGCCATTGTTGAGAGAGTACACAGCACTTTAAAAAGGATACTTGAAAAACAGAAAAAGGGGATGTGTGGGAAAAACCCCACAGAGCAGAATAAATACAGCTATTTATTCATTAAACCATTTGAGATTAATAGAAAATTCCCAGGACTCAGTCATACTGAACACATCGTCACAAACAGGTGGGAAGGTTCCTGGGATCTCATCACATGGGGGCGTGGGTATGTGTGCATTTCCACAGACATTGGAACACACTGGGTACCTGCCAGATGTATCCGTCCTGCACCGCGCCCTGCCTGGGACCAAAGATTACCTCCTCCTGATAATGCTGTGGAACCGTGTGTGGAGCAGTAAAAGAAACAGTTTTAGTCATCTACCTCATGAAAATCTGGGACTTTTGAAGGGACAGTTCCGTTGAGATCTTGTTGTTTGCTGTTTACAAATATTTTTCCCTGTTTACAATAGCTTTCTATTTAGATAAGTTTTTTTAATGGTTCGAACCGTCAAATTGTTTCTTGTTTTTTAGTGTTTAGTTGTAAGTTTGTAATCCATAAGCAATGAACCTGTAGAATGTCATCTTAAGAACCTGTATAGTGGTGATCTCACCTGACAGTTGCAAGACAAGAGCACTGCAGCTCTGGTAAGACATGGGAAACGTCATTGACTGGGAAAGTAAATTTTGTCAAATAAGGAAAAGGAAAAGCCGCATTCAAACTAGGCTGATGCTGTCTTTGTTATGCTATTTGCAAAAGAGCCCTTGCCACTAGGATAACAGAGAAACCAGCATTTTTATTAAGAAAGAAAGGGGGAGATGTCATGATAGGGTGATTCAAATCTATACAGAGTCTAACCATGTCTTGCCAAACATGCAGGTGTCTCATTGGTCAGTAAGGCTGAGTGGCACTAGAAACCAGCCAATGACCAATGTTGAACCGGGAGGTTTGAATTCTCCAGTGTCTGTGTGTGTGTATCCCTGTCTCCTACCATCTCAGCAGCAAGTAACAAACACTGCAACATAATAATATACTATTGAAAAATGACATTAAGAAAAAAAATGAATACTAATTGTGCCAACATGCAAGGCATAAAAATATCCAGCTCACTCTTCAACTTGGCAGCAACAGGTAAAACCTGTAAAAGTTGCAGGCTTTTTTCAGTTGTAAGCAGAAACTCCTGGATGTGCCTAGAACACAGCTATATAAAGTAAAATCTTACAGATTAACCCGTATTTTAATCCACTAAACCTGCTGAAACAAAGAAGGAAAAGGAACCTGCCTCCCCCCACCAAAGAAGAAAAAGGAATCCACACCCCTCCAAAAAAAAAAACTACCAAAAAACTCAGAGTAGCTTAACCCATGCCATAGTCCACATATAAGATAGGTTATAAGACTCCTTTTCTTTTCTTGCAGCAGCTGAAGAGCAAAACCACCTCACACCTTTAGAGACAATCATCTAACAATAGCAGGGAAGTAAAAGCAGTAATTTTACTACCATACCTTCTATTTTAGTAGGTTCTCATACATTGCAAACTTTGTAGTCCTTTTTGTGAGAAGGTGATAGTTAATGTGGATCATACTAGCTTGAAAAGCCAAGATCCTCAGTTACATCTTCTGGGGACAGGGAGCTTTAAGTCAGTGTTCTGCTTCCAAAATGCTGAGCTCACTACCTCACAACTACCTGAGGCGAGCATAAAAGCCGAATGGATAGAGAAAATAATACTGCTCTAATGTAAACCAAAGTAATGGCCCATTTGAACCAGTTTACAAACTACCACTTTTCCAAGCCTATTTGCACTGTGTTATCTATCTTCCATTTCGCTCCCTTGCTTTTCCAAATACAAGGGTGCCAATATTAGTAAGAGAGACCAAAAGTCTCTCTTGCTTTCGGTCAGTCTGCAAAGTATTAACTTTATGGAAATTCTGACCTTTTAAACTTGTTACATTCTGCTTTCAATTTCACAAAAATACAGTGAACCAAATTATTCTCTTATATGAAACCCATCAACTTTGGTCACACTGTTTGTTCCTTTTCACAGAATATATGGAAATCAATAAAGGATGCTTAAAGCCTTGTCTTTTCTAACTTTAGATGCCAGGGAATGGAATAACTTTATTGTGTCTTTTGCACAGTACATGCTTTACTATTCAACATAAGTAGTTCCACTTCTCATTTAGAAGAAGTACATGTCATGAGTCAAAATCATGTACCAACATGGACACACCTGAAGTTCCCACACTTCCCCAAAACCCACCAATACCAAGCAGAGAAAATATAATAGGATTTTTTTCATGTTTGTGAAGGAAAAGACAGAATTACTATTGCTTGGAGATTCTGCTAATGCCTGTTTGAGTGGACCAATGCTCTTTGCAAGTAATCAGTCAGACTGAACCTCAGAAAGTTACTGACAGTGGCTCTAGAATCAAGGTATTAACCTCTTTGCGCAGAAAAAGGTCAGCTTCATTTGCTGCATATGAGAAGAATCTCAGTGGAATATGTATTACATGCTTGGATATTACAGAAAATACAACAATGGAGTGGCTGGCAACCTCGGAAATAAAACAGCACATCTGGAGAGGCAGTAAAGTATTTCTCAGAGATATTCATTTGGTGGAAGAAAAAACACTTTCAACAGTTAGAACCCAAACTGCTAGTAATTAAATTTAATGTACAGTACAGTACTGAAGGTTTTTAACTTCATGCAGTTATTCATTGTGTGCATTTAGAAAGCATTCACTGTGTTTTGGGAGCCTGTCAAACGTATTTAGAATAAAAAAAAATTAATTTTGCCTTATGCCCTAAAGAGATCTGTAAATCATCGATGTCACCCCTTGAGGAAATATCCTTGGCAGAGCAGTCCTCCCCAGCAAGCACTGGGTGAAGAAGGCTGGCACTTCACTACCTTCAGGGGAAACTCTGGCCTGCGGGCAAGATGCATGACAGAAGTGGGAGTGTACTGGTACATTCCTGTGTTCTGCAACTTCTAGCTCCCATAATGGCCTGCCAGTAACAGCCAAACGCAACCTCTGAAGCTATGCCAGGTGTCAGCTTATCTCCAGGCAACCAGAGGCTGACACAATTAACTGCACTTACCCTCTCCCCTCTCTGCACATCGGTAAGAAACAAAAGGATGATTTACGAGATGACCCCACTTTACGCCACCCTAAAGCCCATACTATATGGCTTCTTTTCTGAGAAAATAGCTACTGTTTTACAGGTAACTTGGTATTATACATTCATTCAAACACCAACATACAAATAACTCCTATTTGCTGAACAGAATTAACAATACAACATCTTCAAAGCAGTAAAATCCTTATCATGACTTTCTGAAAGACTTTCTTATACTAATTCATTTCATTCTCCCAAGTAAGTACCAGGGGAAGAAAAAAAAATTCCCTTATGCTTATGTCTTTTCATGTATTTTAAAAGATCTTGCAGATGCTCTGCTACTGACTTTAAGTATAGCTTTGCTGTCTTAAGAATGCAAATCAGCTGCAGAGGTATGTCCTCAAGACATCTGGATGACATGCAAACGTAAAATGTGACATTTATTAAAACACTCTTTAGGAGAGAATCACTATCAGTACGTAATGCATAAACAAGAGAACCCCTATTCTGTCTCTACGTAAAGCAGATCATTCAGTGATGAAAAAAAAATAAACCCAATGAAACAACTAGAACACGTCCACACTAAGTTTACACAGCAAATTAGTAAAACAACTTTAGAGACAGACAATTCCATTCTTATCATGGTTTATCTCATAATGGAATTTCAGACATTCACATTGCTGAATATGAAATTTTTATCAAACTGTAAAATTAAATTGCAATGGTTTTAGAGAAGAAAAAAAAAAAAAAGAATCTATGAAATATGCAAATGGTACCTTCAAAATGAACAGTAATACTTTTTCAGGCAGAATGCACTGAAAGACCAAGCACTTTTCAAGAAAAATGTCAGCCTTGTGCTCCAAAGTTCATTACCCATTAAAATTGCTTGACATGTTGGAGATACAGGTCTAAGACGTCTGTGCTGAATTGAAAAGTGCCACTCATGTCTACTGACAGATACACTGCAAAACCAAAGGAAAGGAGGCAAGGGTGAAGGTAGAGGGGGCAAACTGGAGCAAATACTGAGTGAAAGAAGGGACAGAGCTTAGGCCTGACTTCCTGACACTTCTGAAAAGCAAGCACAAAGACTCAGTAACATTTTCTGTTTTGTGTTATACTTTTCCCAAGGTGAAAGAGAGGGAAAGAAGGAGTTTAAACTCCACTTTTCCTGTCTCAGTCCAGTTACCTGGTGTCACCAGGCACCAGAGAGGTCCCAGTATGCAGCTTTTGGTGTCTGAAGCATACTTGCCTCGTAGAAGGAATGGAAACAATCAAACTGATGTTTGGACCTTCTATCAAAACTCTTTGTTCCTGTTCTGCTGTGAGAAAAATTCTGCCTAAATGTTACCCTCTTCAACCTGTTCACTTTCCTAGTCACTTGCCTACAACAAAACGCTGCTCACTGCAGCCTGAATAACAAAAGTGAAGGCTTCTTTTTGATTTTCAAGTAGTATACCTAAACCATTCTATTTTAAAAACAGAAAAAACCTGACTTTTCAGAGGCTGCTTTTAATAACTTGGAATTGAAACTGGTAAAAACAAACTCACTTCAGTTTATCTTCAGTGTTGTTCAGTATCACAAAACACACGACTGAGACGTGAAGCTCTTGCAGTTTTTTTGTTGGTCTGTCTCTTGACAACTGTGATTTAGTAACTCTCCTTTTAATGTTGCAGGCTTTACCCAAGCATGTGCTGCTACTGCCTGAATGTTTGCATTAAGGCGGTAAGAACCAGGCTCTTTATTCTGGTGCATCCTGTACATTGTACCATGTAATAGTTGGTTGCTCTATCATATTTTCATGGAAAATTCAGATCTGAAGTAAAAAAGTGAGAGTGTTTTACATGTATTACACAAATACACTTTGTCTTGGATGCACGAATTAGAGGAATTACCCTTCCAGTGCTAATGGCACAATGAAGTGTTTTTCTCATTAAGCAAGAAGCCGAAAAACTATGCCATATTCCTCCTTTAGGAAACACTTGTGTTTCGAAATCTGTACACCTTTCATGCTTTTGAAAAGAAACTTAGTGCTGCTATAACATTACTAAGAACTCCTCAGGGGAGGAAGAAGATTCAGCCTGGACAATTTTTTTCTACCTAGACAGAAATTATCTATATTCCGGGCAGTCTTCATTTCTTCTACTTTGAAAAAGACCCTCCACGACACACGAAAGATTATAAGCCTTCCTCGGCAGAAAAGTGACTAAACAAAGCTCTGGAGCCTCATGCCCTCAATCATTCCTCTGCGATTGCAGAAAACTCTCATACTGACAGAACTCCTTGTCTGCAAACCTTCTGTTTCTGCGTAGACTCGCAACGTTGTTGCTTGACTACAAAAGGCGTAACTCGTCCTCCCACTACAGAGTTCGCAGCAGCAGCAGGCCGCAGGCTCCGTGCGTGCTCCCAACACCCACCCCCCCAGCCCGGCCCCCTTCGCCAGCGGAGCGGCCTCGGTGGCCTCTTGTCTAACGCTGGTTCGCTGTAATGAACTCCCGCCGCCCTCCCTTTTCCCGGGGTCACGTTTCGCTGCCGCTGCGGCCAGCGCCACCAGCCAAACTTATAAGACCACAAAATGAGTTTTCAGACTTAGGAAAACGCACAAAACAGGGGCAGGGAACCACAAACCTACCTATGGAAGCCATCGCGACAGCAGCTGTCCCACGGGGCTGTGCGAAATCCTCCTTCCCTCCCTCCGTGCCGCGTGCTGCCTGTGGCTCACCGAATCGAGGGAGTCGGGCGCGCCGCCCCGCCACGCAGAGACTTGGGAAAAGCTATGTCCCGCATTGGCCAGTACCCTCCGCTCTCCCTCGCGCGTTAGAACTTCACAGCAAAGTGGGTTCCAGTGTCTGCAGCAAGAGAAGCATTGTCTCCCTGTCTCAATACAGCCCCTCAGATGAAGAATAGCCAGAGTTCACTTCATCCAGGCAGAAAGTAATTCCCCGATCGTTGTTAGATTAGGCTTCCCGCTCGTTCTTTAGCTCGACTGCCCATTCAGTATATGCCTGCTGTGCTGACTCCACCTCATTTGCGTTTGATTGTTCTCCCCCCTTCCGCGGCCCGGCTCACACCGCCTCTTCCACTCAGAGCGCCTCTCTCAGCGGGTCCGCGCAGCGCCGCGGGGGCGGAAAGAGAGTGGCCAGCACACGAGCCGGGGCGACTGGCGGCTTGGGTTGGGGCGGGAGAGGGTGTGTGTGGTGGTGGTTGGTTGATCTGGGGGGTTTTTTTGAGTGTTGGGGGGCGGGTGTTGTTCTTCCCCCACCACTTTATTTGACCTCACCTATTTGTTTCTTTCAGAGAGATGCACGACACGGAACAGAGAACTGTCAGATTAGTGCTTTTTAATGTTGACCAAAGCCCAGCTACTCTGTTACACCAAACTGACTGAACACTCTCAGATAAATTTAGCATCCAGAACTCTGAATAAAATTTGACTCACTTCCAAGATAACTAAACACGTGTAGCCTTACTGTGTTGCATTCAACATCCCCCTAGCATTGTTCTGAGCAGGTTTTATTTACAGGTCAGGAAGACGAGTGGAAACACTGCAGCTCCACAATAAGCAGCACATTTCCTTTTCAGATTGTTCTTCAGTGCCCAGCACAGTGTATTTTCTGAAAGGATGACTGCAGAAAATTACTAGATATAGACAGAAACAAATACGACTATTTAAAACTTTCCCATAATGAATTATTCTATTGCTTTCAAATTTCTACCAGCACCATCTTTTGAATGTGTATACTACACCATTTTGATAAAATACACAAGCTGGCTTGGTTATAGAGATGAGTACTGGTAAACTAATTAACATTTCACTTTCTTCCACAGATTAATGTAAATCAAACTATTCCTTTATAAGAATATTCATTCCTACCACTGCTTTTCATCATAGCAGCTGCTCCTATTAAACATGTTTCATAAAGATTGCACTCAGAAGAACCAAATAGCAAACGTTAGTTGTGATATACATCATATTATCAGGTAAAAAGAAGGGGAAATCCTTGCCACAAGGTCAGAACAGATTATTATACAGCAGTTCAGGACTGACATCAGTTACTTCGATTAATTTATTATACAACTACACTTCATCTTGGATGCTTCCTGGCAGAGCCAGATGCAAACAGTCTTCACACTCGTATAAACAATAATGATTAGAGAAAATTGCTCTCCACAGAAAGCATCCCTATCTCTGCCTAAAAAGCACTGTAATCACAGGACCTTTGGATATCTTATTGCTTTCCTGATTTTCAAATCTTCAAAGCTTTGCTTGTTCGGCTATTTACACTTGCTGAATTAGAAGGGAACAAGAATAGTAACTTTTAACAAAGAAGGTAACAGTGGTCTGAGATGACATATGAAGAAGGTTGGTTAAGTAAGAAACTTACTTTCCAAAGTATTATAGGGCATGTAATCTAAGCAGAAATCATATAATTAAAAGTATTAATATACTTGAGTTTTGTCAGCATTTACCATATTCGCCCTTTCTTAAGATTTTTTGCATGGATCCTTCTAACAGACTCCGTTATATTTAGGGGGCTACTCATCAAGAAAATCCCTCTGACATGGACAGTTAATAACAAACAAAAGGGTGCATAACAAAAGTCTCACCTTTTGCTTGTCTTTCTGTCATAAATTCAAAGTTGCAATCAGATGAGATTAGCTCCAAGGAAGAAAAAAATCTTAAACTCTAAAGCCAGAAGATAGAAAGAGCAAGACTGATCGTACACAAAAGAAAAGTTAGGAAGGGAAGGAAAGAAAGTGTTGGATGTCTTGGCTGAGAAACTGATTGGATTTAAGTAAGCACAGTGTGTAAGATACTGCCATCTCAAAAGGAGAAGGTCTGTTATTTGGCAAGAAAAATTGGTTTCATGGCTGTTCAGGGCACAGCATAGCAATAAGGATCAGGTCTTTCAATCTGTGCCATATGATAACAGTTCTCCTAGACATAGTACTTAAGATTCCTGGTTTGATCAGAATCATTAGATTGCAAAATCTATCCAAAATGGTTTAAGATGTAGAGCTTAAATTGTAACATGCACCTTTCTCCAACAAGAACCCCTGCAGCAGAGCGGCTATGCCATGTCCTTCATACAAATTCAGCAAACTCCACAATTTGTGAAGGAATGTCATGTGATTCCCTGCTAGTCCGATGACTGACAGAAATGTGGGAGTCAATGTCAAGTAGATTGCTCATTTCAGATTTTGTCTACAAGGTGCCTGAATATAAATGGCTTTGTGAAATAACATGCCTCTTGTATAGAAAAACATAGATTAATTTGGTTTTCTCCTGCTCTGCAAGAGCGAATAAACATGAAGAGAATTAACATAGGGGAGAACAGCATCTTAAAAGACATAGAGCAATATGACCTTTAGACTATAAACAATTGAACTGAATGTGTATTTCCTCTCTGTTCCCACTCGACACTGGAAGGTTTGAAACTGTAGAATATCTTTAACTTGTGAATGCAGTAGAAAGGCCCTCCCAGACACTCAAACACAGGATCATTTTAAAACTGCACTTTTTTTTGAAAAAGTGTGCTCATAGCTGTACTTCGATTTTTGGAGCTTTCTTCTTCAGCCTTCCCTCAAACTACATGGATTACTTTGGCACATCAGAGTCATGAAGTGCCATGTCATATAGTAGGAGGCCTCACCCTGGAAAAGTTGAAAAAATTTCACAGAATCATAGCAAGAGAAGTAGTTGTTCCCATGGTTCTTTGTTAATTTAACCTTTCCAGACAAAGTGACTAATGACATCTCAAAAATGCATGCTATGCACATGCACTACAAACAAGCAAGATCAGGTATGTGTAAAAGCAAACACATCTGCTAGGCTGCCTACACATCCAATCTTGTATTTCTATTAAAATGTTTTTAAGTTTCTGTCAATGGCTTATTGTTTACATCTTCAAAAGAAGCAAATATTCATGACGGACTTCTCAGCTTCAGATTCTTTTGGTTTTTTATATATGTGTAAGATGTTATTCATCTATATTTCAATGAATATATACAAAGAGAGTTATTTATCAAATGACTGATTTATGTGGGGAAATGCATGAATTTTTCCCACAGAAAGGGAAAAAAAGAGAAACCAAACTCTCTGAAACAGAGTGCTTTAAAAACTTCTCAAGTAATCAATTTTTCAGTGGTTCTTAGCAAGAAAAAAAAAAAGGGGACAAAACCAAAACCAAACCACCACCACCCACCAATGTATTATCAGGGTATATTTCAAATTTAACTGAAGAGGCACATATGCTTTGAGACCATGATCAAGTAACAACACTGAAGTATTGTATAAACACATTTTTCCCATGTAATATTTGATGATATAAACAACTTTTTTTGGCATTTATAACTTCAGAATTATACAGATTATTTTATTGCCTGAATTTTAGAATTTTTGAGCTCTCACAGAAACTAGTGAACATAACAAAAAACTGTGTTCAGCACCCGTGAAAGTTCCATCATGTTTTCATCTAATAAATGCATATTCCAAGTGCAGTCAGTTATCTTGGATAGCAAGTATATTAAAAAAACCAAAAACCCCCCCCCAAAAAAAAACCCCACAAAACCAAACCAAGGAAACAAATAAACAAAAAAAACCACCCCAAAAAAAAAAAAAAAAAAAAAAAAAAAAAACACCAGATAATGCTACAGCTTTCAAGAGAAAATGCCTTTGGACTAGAGCTACAGGAAGGATGTAAACTGCAGGCTGCACAATTAAACTTTCAGATGTATTGGTTCCTGAATGAAACTGCAACAGGCAATAATGTGTCTTATGCAAAACTTTTTCGAGTTTTTTCTCAGTTACTAAATCCTTTTGAAATAAGGCAGTTTTTTCATTTTCAGTTCACAGTGGTATGTAAAGTTAGTCAAGACAAAACAAAGAAACTGGATTAAAGTGTGGTGCCCTAAATAAGGGAAGTGCCTACAGGGTGGGTTCTTGAAGAAGAATCTATCAGCAGTTGCGTGATTTAATGCTACTAGTTAGGGATCAAGGATCAGTCTGGATCAGACTTGTTGAGGTACCATTGATAAAAGACACGTAACATGCGAGAGACTTTAAAGATGTCCCAAGCTAGATACCTTATTTCACATGAATTCCTGTAGGAAAACACTTTTGTTACAAGATCTGCCATTCCTTTAATGCAGTTCAACATTTGAATTCAGGACAGAATGAGTGGATAAGAAAGTAGAGAGCCTGTTTCTGGATTTAGGGTCCCCACCACTTGGATACTCATTTCCCTGTGAGAAAACTTAATTCATGCTTGCTGTTTTAGGCACAAGACTCCATGTAACTTTTCAGAAGTGTCTTGGTTCAGATGGATAATGCAGGCAGTGCCAAGGGACCTCTGAGAGGGTCATCTTTAGGAGAACAGTCTCAGTTCTCTGATTTACATATCTATCAGCACTTTGCCCACATGAAATGAAAAGTCATCCATTAAAACACACAAAAAAAAGCAATGTAAATACCTGCACAGAAAATTAAACACACAGTATAAAACAAAGTCTTTTCAAATCAGTATCTGATTCTTTCTCCAAAGCAGTTTTCACAGGGCAGGATATGGTTTAAGGCCCATTCTGATCTATGATCATAGTGCTTCTGTCCAGATGAAAATCCTGCTACAAAAGCAAGGGGGGTAGGAAGAGGGACAGTGAGTAGTTTCACAACATCTCTTCAGTGTACTGTCTGAAACCCTATCTTTTCTTTTTTTTCCTTCAAATTCTTCCATATTATAGAGAAGCTGCACATGAAATTACATACATGTGCACTAGATTATGCATTCTGCTAGCACAGTATTTTCCATGACCATCTGTAGCACTTGAATTTTTCTCATGCTCAACGTGATGTCCAACATGCAGGTTACAGCAGACCATGTCCCTTTGCAGAAGTTTAGCTCATACAGCTGTAAGAACAATTCATCATGAAATATCTTGGTCTTGATATAAGCATCAGATTTGAAGAACTTTTGAGTATGTGATCAGATACAACACTGGCTACAAAACAAAATGTATTCATGTTCCAGAATATTTTATCAACACAGAGTATCCAAAACCAGTGGAAAAGAGAGTGTATTGTAGAAAATGACTTTTCTTATGAAAATCCAGTAACGAGAGTGGCCTATTTTGCCAGCTTTAATGTATCAGCCAGAGAAAACACACATTTATATTGTCCCACTGGTTTATTGTCACATACAATCTGCCATGGACTTGGCACACCCTAGCTTTTTATACTCAGTTATGTATAATTATATTCCTTTCTCCTCTGAATCAATGACATATTAGAAGGTTTAGTGAGTGGCTAAAATATGTACAGATTTTTTTAAGTTTTATTAGAAACATGTAACATAGCTGTAAACAAAACCTGTCCGTATCTAGCTAGCTAAAGAGATAAAGCTCGAAATCATTTCATCTCTAAAGCCTTGGGAAGTTAAGTAGTGTAGACTGGGAGAATTCCTCCCATGAAAATCTTAGCCAAACTGAGTGGGGGGAAAAAAAGCTCAATTAAAGCTGATTACCAAATAGCTCAGTTGTAGACACTTATACTGTATTTTGGTTAATACCACTCAGTAAAGGCAGTCACAGACTACAAGTATTTTACATTATTTTTGGTCTCAATTTCATTCTACTGTTACAAGATATTTTCCACCATTCAGATTGATATGACCTAAATTAAATGGTTAAGCTTTTCAGCAGATGAGATGGAATATTATTACTTTTGCTGTGAATTTGGTCTACCATAGTGAAATTGCTGATAATAAGCGTTGCTTATTTCTCCATAGGCCAAACAAATACATTTCCATGATTGTATTTGAAAGATATGTTAAGAACTGTATTATAATCAGCAGCACAAAGGGAAGGAGATCTGTGACAATGAATACTTGAAAACATATCATCTCCAATCCTCATGCAATAAAATCTTTGTATATAGTTTTACTGAGCTGAATGTCTCAATGAAAGTAACCCAGAGATGAAAAGTGTGATAAATCATAGTACATTATATTGACTTCAGTGCTTACAACACCCAATAAGTGGTCTCTGAACATTTATGATTTTGCTTTAGAGCATTCCACATGCTCTTTCTGGAAGCCCTCATTAAGTTCATGCTGGTAGAATCCCAACAGGAGTTCCAAGTCATTTCCTGGTTGCTCCTGAAGCCTATGGAGGCTTCTTATGCACTAGTAAATGGTATATTTTATAATAATTAAGAAATATTAGGTGTTTAATTATAAAAATATTGTGTAGGTGAACACTGTATTCAGCCATGAGATAACAATGTCAAGGGCAATTGCAGGACAATGGAAAACATAACAGAAATCTGGTGTATCTGCTTTGCATTAAATCATAAATTTCCTTTCTCTACTTGTATTTTTTATTTTTCATTGATAGCCTCAAAAAACAAACAAATAAAAATCCACTAAAATAAACAAAGCATCCAAAAAAACCTAAACACAAAAATTGCAATAGCAAAAATGAAAATGCACCAGTGTTTCCAGGAGGACAGAGCTTATGATAACCATCCACATAAGTGGATGCACTGATGTTTTAAGCAAATGAATCCAGATGTCTGGGAAAGTTCTGTTCCTATTACTTGCTTTGGACATATATATCTTACATAAACAGGTAAGAGGAGGAGGAAAAAATGACAAGTATATGAATAATATGAATATTATATGAAAGCTTTTCACATTGTGGAGAAAGTTTTTGCCCATCATAAACGGGCAATTTTTCCCTTTCACAAATTAGTTTCGCTTTTATTTCCAATGCTACTGACCCTCAGTTTAGAACCCTGACATTTTTTTAATCAAAAAATTAAGCAGTATGTATCATTTCCCTTGCAACTCAGTGACTGGAAGAAATTACAATCCTGGAATAACAGTATGAAACCACAGCAGTAAAAAATTCTAATCAGTAATAGAATTATGCAATAATGAGGCTGTTTGGTTGTGGGTTTGCCTTCCAATACATTTATTAAACACTCGTAACTCTACTGGATGATGTAATAGAGTAAGTCTGTGTTAGTCAATGAGGGGAATTCAGGGCTACAATGTCTCTGTCAAATAAAAAGAGTCCGTATGAGAAAAATTGTGGAAATATTCCAGTGTGTGGTCTTGAAGAGTTACACGACGGCATGAGGAGAAAAGTTGCCCTTTTAAAAATTTTTAGCATAGATGTAGTTCATACACAAACTTTGAGTACAGTACATAGGCTAAGCTCCATGGAAGAGATGAAAAGACAAGGCCTTACACATGGTTGAAGGCTCAGAGATTCCTTATACCAGCAGCAATACTTTCATTCCATCATTTACACTGCTTAAACTACACAAGTCCAGTCAGACTGTTCAGAAAAGATGGAAAAAAAAGACATCATATCTTCTCTTTGTCAGTACACTGATAAAGGATTACAGATTATCTTCCCTTGTTCCACAGATCCCTGCCTTCTGTTGCAAGACAGTGCCTGTTTGTGAATGCAGACCTTCTGCAAAGTTCTGTCTCTGCTTTGACCAGGGCTGAAGAAGGGGCAGCTCTTCACATCTAGCCTCAGGGGTGAATTGGCATGGCAGCTAGCTAGCATTCAGTCCCCTGGCAAAGAGCTTGCCTCGCTTTTATTTGCTACTTCTATATACAAAGGGATTTCAATTAGCTGTCTGAGACAAAAGAGCCTTTATAAGTTTCAAAATGGCCTACAAATAGTGCTTCAGTTCCTTCACTGATGTGTGGGACTCTCTCTCCCATGGAATATATATCAGCTATTGTGGTATTCCAGAGAGCTGCATCTGGGTTCTATTTGGAGCAGTCCTGTTTTTTTAGGGGTATTTATAAAACTAGCCAATTTATAGACCACTAGCCAATTTATAGATCACTTAGGTTCATCTCAAGAAACAAGGTGTCTTTTAAAGATAATTCAGAATTAATTCTGTGGGTGCTGTATCACTTTCAAGCTATGTAAAGTGAAGAAAAGGGCAATGAAACCATGCCAGCAAGTGATTACTGGAGCAGCAGTGCTGACACAAAATTGACTGCATGCACACAGACTGAGGGAGGTAAAATTTACACCTATTTGATAAAGAACAAGGCTCTGAAAAGAAATCCTGCAGGCAGGACATCTCCAATAAATGTACAGGGAGAGTGAAAAGTTAGGGCATAACTAATGTAAGGGAGACAGATACCTAACACTACTGGACTGACTTTCCCCAGCAAAGTGGTTCTACCTAGAAAGAAAATTAAGATTTCTAGGGATAACAGAGCTCAGTTTTAGAAGACTTTATTAAAAACTGTGTCCTTAGGTAAACAGTTAAAAATCAGATGCATTCAAGATACTAGATACACAGTTTACAAGAATAACTTCGAAAAGAGAGAATTTTATAATTTTTTATACATAAGGATTGGATGTCATTGCAATTCTTGGCTATAGCATACACAAAATCATGTGTTTTTCTTTTAAAATATATACTTCTCTACTTTTCTAAAAGCACAGCAGAATCCCTTGATATGGTAAGTGCTAATTACACTGAATGCTATTCTCCACAAGGAAACAGGGAGGAAATAAAACAGTAATACGTCTAGATATTTGGTAGCCAGGTTACAGCATCCTTACTGGTAACTTAAAAAGCAGATAAACAGCAAAGTGAGATGCAGAACAAAGCAATTTTGAATTCAAGGGTGATCTGAACTGGCAAAAGTGGCAATATCTTAATGGCAGAAATTAAGACTCTAGAGTCCATGACTCAAAAGGCCTCAATCTGTTAAAAATTTCTGAAGAATTACCAAAATAAAAGCATTTAGAAGAAGAGCTAGGCTACAAGGGTAAGTACCAAAAATTGAGGCTGTTAACAACTCTTGCAAAGTGCACACTGTCAGAATCACCTTTGTGGTATGCGAACTAAAGCAGTCTCAACCACAGGAACAGCTGCTTCTCTTCCCTTCAGATTCTTGGCCTCTTCAACACACAAAACTGTTGCTCTGGGCATGAATTAGGGATTGGTAGCAGAAATAAGAAGCACTAAGTCTTGCCAAGGAAATCAGAAGACAAAGAAGCAAGCAGATATAGTAGATACTTACTGTAGATACAGGCAATAACTATAGTAGTAGTGAAGGGAAAAGAGAAAATTTTAAAACATTTAAGGTATGATTCTTTCTTGCCTCTGACAATAGAAGTTTCTCTGCTCTGATGGGAAAGTTACCCAATTAACATTTCTGAGAGATGCTTGCTAACAAGTATCTTTAACTGCATGTTTTCTAGCTGACTCACCTCATACACTTCTAACCTTTACCTAACAACTAACACCTTTAATGTCAAAGTACATGATGTTAACTGCTAAAACCAAAGCTGCATGGAGATGAACATTCAGTACACCTTGAGTCTCGTTTTGAAAGAGGTACTCAAAGGAAGAATTGCCTCCTTTTCTAATAATTAGAACAATTATTTTCAGTGTTCCATTAATTGAGTATCTAAAACCAACATCTGAAAGATGACAGCATTTAGAATTAAGCAGGAAAATCCAAATAGAAAAATATGTTGAAAGCCAAGCATTTTTCCAGGGCAAGTCCTGACTGTTGGCTACATTAATGGAAACCATTTCACAATGAAGTGTTCAGTAGATCAACCTATAATTGATTTGCTGAAGTTGTCCTCAGGAGGATATCTGCCACTGGCAAGCTCTATAGTCAGCTTCATTTGCCTGGAAAGATGGCAACATGGATATCAACCCTCTTGCCTCAGATGGAGACAAAACCTGCTTAAAATTACAAAGAACTCAGGTCTCCTGATAGTATATTTTGATGTCATCAAATATCAGCAGAAAGATTGTGGAACATTGAAACCATGCAAACAGAGAGAACAAGAGCAAGATAGCCTCAAACACTGAGCTGCATTTCCTCTTATTTCTGTGATGCAGCTGCCTAATTGCTCCACAACTTGCACAATGGATGTGGACATGGGACTCCCTGTTGGCAATTAAAATCTAGAAAGCATTACGTATTTCTCGGAGAATTCTTCATTATTTACTTCTTTTTGGTGTGATTAAAATAGGACTTCTAAAATCTGTTTCTCTGACTTACATGTCTAAATTCACCATTTTATGTCCTATTTATAAACCACTGTTGTGTTAGTTGCCTTCATACACAGTTGATTTTCACATTATTTAGGAAATAGGAGTACCTTACCAGAAATGGTTCTGTACAGCTCAGATGGGCTGCTGACCTTTTGGCTGGAGGGAATCTGATGATGGCATAGTGGAGATGCTGTCACTAGGAGAGAGGGAAAAGGGCAGTTCCTCTTCAGTAACAGCTAAAGTGTCAATAGTGCTATTTAAGTAAATAAATAAATAAATAAATAAATAAATATAGACATTTTCTTACCATATGTCACCTCTGGTGACAGGGGAAAAGCTGATGTGAATGTGACAGCTTCATTTCCATTTTTTATTGTGGAGAAGATTCCCCCATCTATTTCATCTTGGCAATGTACAACAACCATCTAAGAGAAGGCACAAAAAAGCAAAATTATAGTGTGATAATTCTCACTTAACCCTATGACACAGGGGGGCATTCTTCATCAAATTACAGAAGGTTTCTCTAATCAGATATAATGTGATCCACTGTTCCAGCAGAGAGATCTTGGAACACTGAAAACATGCAAACACAGAATAGACAAGAGCATCCTCAAAAACTGAATTGCATTTCTGAGGTAACTGCAGTTATTTGTTCTTATTGCCATGACGCAAATGCCCAATTGCTTCACATTACTTTTGGACACAGAACATAAGACTTCCTACTGGCTACTCGCTTCAGTATTTAGTGAAAAATTCTTGATTGTTTACCTCCTTGGTTTTCCCTCCAGCAACCAGTGATCCTGGAATTACAGCCTGGTGAGTAGCAGGAGACTTCATCCATCCACACCTGTTATACAATGGCTCCCCAGGAACATCACTGTCATACTGCTCAACACTTAACTTTCTGAGCCTTTTCCCTGTTGCATCATCATCTTGCATACCTGTTGCTGAAAGCAAACAGGTAAGCTGATTAAGAAACTATTTTCTTTCAATTAGAACTGTTAAACGTCACTATTGTGTCTGTAGTGATTATAATCAAGAATGTTCAAACTGTTTTACAAATCCACGTAGGTGGGAAAGTTATAGTTAGCTTTGCTGACACCAGCTGGAAAATTTTCGCAGTCCCCTTTGTTCTAGAGGAGTCAGTCAGCCAGCATGTTTGTTCTGATGCTCATTTTTGAAGCGATCACCCCCAGTTCCATCGGAAGAGCAAGCCAGCAGGGGCCGCTACGGGCACTCCAATGGAAAGCCTCTCTTGCCGTTTCTGACATACAGTGGTTCTTGGCAGAAAAAACACTGCTGCTGTCCAGGGCTGTGCAGACCCGCCTCCCCTCCCCCCAAAGGCAGTTTATTTTTAGCTAAAACAGACCCTGGCCCTTATAAACTCAGCTCACTGTACACCTTTTGTGACACACACAGCAATCACACAATCACAAAAATTAGGTATTAGCTACACACAGAATCTGTAATCCTTTTGAGGAACAGCACAGCCGAGTAAGCTAAACCACCAGAACAATCCAGGATATTCAAGGATATAAAGCAGTATTTGTTTCCAAAGACCTTATTAAGAGCATGTCACTAGATGCAGAGCTATGATCAGCAGAGTTTTATATACGGTCATCCACTCCAAACAGCGGGCACTTCCAGATTACTCCTGCAACAATTGCTTTTCCCATCCTTCTTAAGTCAACAATAAGGATCCATAGAACTTACTGAGTAGTCACAAAAACAACCACATGCATAGCAACTTTTCAAATACTCCTCTGAGAGCTTCAGTGGTCTATATATGCAAACAGATCTTTGAGGATTAGCTATTTCTCTTAAAAGAGCTGAGTATTTCCATAAGAAGTTACTTTGACTGCTTGATGTCATTTAAACCTTTACAGTCATTTCCAACTGTGTGTGTTGTTGAAGCACACCTCCTGCACACCCTGATAATGGAGCTGTAACACTAGGAGTCCAAAGTGTGTCCTTTATCTAAACCAGCAGGAGGGCTGAATCAGCAACTTGGGTAGAGAAAGATGATAGCATACACCTTACACACATCGATTTCCTGAAGTAGCGGATAGAAACTAAGGTGTAAAATCTGGCATGTAGCATAAGAGTCTGTGTTATAGACATTTCACCCTGATTACACCACATAATTATAGAGCATTAATGCACAAATACATTTCTGTATAGAAGAACAGTTTTTATTCAAGCTTGGAACAGAGACAGGGATTTTAGACTAAAATCTATGGTACTTAAGTGATTCTGCATTGACATTGTATGTATCAGCCTGAGTAACTTGCTGGCAAGTAGTGGCTTATCCTAAAAATGTTAATAAATCTCTTGTTAAACTACAGAATTAGACACTTCCAAAAAATCCATCACTGGTAGCATCAAAGCCAGCATGATAACTACTATTGAAGTAAATAAATAAATAAATGAAACCCTGTTAGTAATTTTTGAAAATTTCACCGATAGGGTTAAATTTCAGGGTCCAAATACAGCCAGTTATTAATTTTATCAAGTCAATATTTATAAACATAGCACATTTTGAAAAAGACATAACTGACATTTTGTTTTTATGGTGCAACTCTGAAAACTAAAGAACTTTTTAAGCATACATATTTAACTCTTTTTCCCTTGACTTAAATCTTTATGTGTGGTCTCTCATTTATGGAAAGAGTATCTGCTGAAGACACTGTGAGCAAACTAGATGCACCACTCAAGACCTTCGAAGCCAGAAAACAACATGAAATCACAACTATCTTCCAAACCTTTTACATGATACTAAAAAGTCACAGTGAAATTGGAGACTTTTAGGAATGTAGACTGAGTTCATACTATTCCAGCATTCGCCAACTTTTTGCATTGGATTTTTTTATTTGTAATTTCTGTAAAGAAAGATGAGTGGGAATCACTGCAGAATCTCAGACCATCTGAGATCAGACACTCCCAGTCCCACCACTTCTCCACAAGAAGCAGTGGGAGCCAGGAACAGCACATAAGAATTTCACTCCACTTGTAACCAAGTTACAAAGTTATAGACAATTTATTTCAAAATATTTCTCTTAGTTAACATGGCCTTGTAGACTACTTTATGATAGAGAATATGTATCTTTTGGATGGGTCGAAACAGATCTTTAAAACTGAGTGCAAATTTTGCTTGTCACACTAATGAGAGGATTTCATCATCAATAATATTGATACACTCATGAAGCTTGTAATTTCTACAGAGTTAATGAAAGAAAAGCTACAAACAGGTCACTCAGGGAAAATGGACATTTTCCTTAAATTTACATACCCAATTACCATCAGATGCTGGACAATAGAGAGGAGAAGCTGAGCTGATATATTTCAGTAAAGCTTAATAACTCAAATCTAAGAGATTAAAATAAAATTAAGTAGTGAGCAAAAAATTACTTCTGCTTAATTCATTAGTTTCAAAAATGTACTTCAAAGCTGCCTCATTTAATGTAAGAGATGTTTCAGACTTATTAATTTAAAAGGCACTTTTTACAGCATAATGTGTCAGTTGTCAAGCCTTCCTAGAAGTTACAAAATTCATTTTTGTCCTTATAATTCAGCTTAAAGTTTTGGCAAAGCTTCATAAATATCCCAGGAACACTTATTTATTTCTTTGAAAGCATTTTGTGTACTCTCCTTTCTCTCTTTTTCCATGTGAAAACTAATTTTTCCCTACAAAAGTAATTTTGTTTTCCCCGATTAACAAATAATAACATACCAACAGCCTGGCATCAGAACAACATCCATCACTTACCTCGTCAGATGGTTATCACCAAGCAAAAGCTACAGCTAACAGAAGCATGGCCAGTGGTTAAAGGTTAATCATTGTTTGGTTCCTTTAACAGCTTAGCTTTCCTCGACTACTATTGAGAGGTATTTATAACTATTAGAAAGAAAACAACACTTAGCTTAAAATCTTGTCCCCAGTGGCTTGTCAATAACAGTGCTGTATCTCATATATTAGCAGTTGCCCCAGCTAAACTTCAAACCCAATTATGTTGACTCTTCATTTATTAGACACGTTTGTATTTACTGAGTGCATGAGGCACACCACTAAAAAAGTCCACATTTACTTTCAGTTACCACAGCAACTGTCAAGATGATGCTTACATATTTCCACTTGATTCATTCGGCTTGTGGGCTAGCCTCAAAACCAGCTTTACTTGAGAGCAGGGCAAGCACAGCATACATGAACACAGAACTCTCTGTGAAGAACTTTCCTTGTGGAGGTAGAAAGAGAAACTGGGCTGACAGCCCTTCTACCCATCATGGAAGTCCTTATCACTTGTAAAACAGAACTATCAGTCTTTTTCAAAGCCAAGCATTGTCCATTCAACACCATCCATTAACTTCTACTTCCTTTGTATCACAGCCAACTGTGCAAAATACAGTCAAACTGGTAACCCATTACAACAGATAATTACAAAATAAAGTTCAAAAGAAATATGAAAGTTTCAGCATCTTGTTGTTTGCTAAGATAAGGGGCTCTAAATCACATGACTTTGAGCATGCAGAGGCACAGTTTTAATGATCTGAATACTACTGGAAACCACCAAATTGTCCTTCTATACCTCTGTGCTGTTTTCTAGATTGAGGAATGGGGTTTTTTTGCTTTTTAAACAAAGTAATATTTCACAGAAAATATTTTAAAACCCCTATAAGCTCATTCAAACTGCTTGAATGTTGTGGGGAGATGGTGGCACCCCTCAGCTTTCTTCTCTCCGAACTTGAAAAACCCAGTGTCCTCAGCCACTCTGCACAGGACATGCCTTCCAGCCCTATCCCTTGGCACATTCAAGCACTTTCACATCCTTTTTAAACGGTGGGGTCCAGAACTGCACACATTACTCAACATGAGGCCACACCAACACTAAATGCACCTTACAAAGCAGGTTTATTTGGTAATACTTCAATCAATGGTAGAGCAGTTTAGACAATGCCACATGATATTAAATCTCCAAGAATTAACTTTAAACTGGAGTCATTAACTGTAAATTTTTCATATCTAAATGTAAGACAAAACACATTTCCATTTACAGTATCTTTTGGAAATTAGCAAATATTTATATCAGCTTCAAAGTTTTAAGAAAAAGTGTTAGATTGCTCAATTTTATTCATTGCCTTCTAATTAAATGACTGATCAAAGCTTGTGTATAGGTGATGTTTTGACTTTCTACATCAGAAGGTGCTATCAAGCTTTGACCTCAATACTATTAACTGGAATTTCATACTGACCATAAAAAGTACTGAAAATCTGGAAAGAAAAATTGCTGCCATCAAAAGGAAAGAAATTGATTATTCAGTTTTTACAAGACACTTATATTAAAAATTCTCTGCTGAAATTATCCAACTGGTTGCAAACATGATTCCTTGTTATAGCACTGAAATATAAACGTCTGAACTTGTAAAACTGATTTTAGCCACTTGAATTTCAATCATCAATACTTGAGCAACAGTTAAGATCACTTTCTCTGGATATAGCTTAAGCAATGTTAACTATTATATTTCACAGGTAGCTTCTTACTTACTTCATTTATTGCCTACCAGGATTTTTGGAATCTGCAATTCATTTCAATTGTAACTCTTTCACAAGAGACAACAGGTAACATCTACACATTCAAGAAAATCTGGCAAACTTTTAGGTGGTTTAAGAACATGATGTATTGTTTGAAGAAACAAAAGGAAAACTTCCTAGGATGTATGTGTAATCAACCAATCAATACAACTTAACAGACTCTGCAGACAGACAAGCTGGAAATCATTGCTGTGTGCAAGCGGAAAAGACAAAGTGCTTGCACTTCAAGTGAACTTCTTACCACAGCTCCAATTGGTGTGGAAAGCTAGCATGACATAAGAAGCTCTACCAGTTCTATCCACAGATCAATAAAATGCAGGGCTCTGTTGCAAAAGGTACAGTGAAAATTTCCACAAAGGTGTTTTTCCAGTGTCCCTTTCACAGACCTCTGCAGAAGTCATGAAGGCTGAAATACACTCTGGGGAGAACTGTGTTAGCATTCCAGCAATTCCAGATGTCAATGCCTACACAACAGTTTAAAAAGACCTATCAATTACTGTGAAACGAGGGGATTCAATCCAACATGAGGCTTAAGAACACAACAAGGAAAAAGAAAGTCTGTAAGTTAACTTCTAACAGACGAGCCTTCAGGGACTATCCCACATACTAAAAAATGTTACCAACAACACTATCCAAACCAAAAGTGATCTTCTCTGCCACCATCTACAAAGTTTAAGATTTTTAAAGAAGGCATGGAATGATCAAGCTTTCAGGACAGCTTTATGCTTAAACCATAGTAAATCTACTTCAAGAATTTAGAATCAGCTTTACAATCACTATTACACACTGAAAGAAAATGTATCTTCAAAGACAGCAAGACAAAACTTGAGCTAAACATTGCTGTGATTGAAAAAGGATAAACAAATGTATACCCAGCTGAAACAAAATCACAGAATATTCCCAGTTGAAAGAGACCCATCAGGATCACTGAGTCCAAATCTTAAGTGAAGTATGGGGATTGAACCCATGACCTTGGTGAATTTGTGGGGCAGATACTAAAAAAAGCATCTTGATATGCTCAAACTTTCAGATTCCCAGATCTATAGAAACATTGTTTCAAAGATATTAATTTTTAAAAAGCCAGCTATGCTGTGCCTGTGATACATTCAACATCTTGACCTTTCTAAAATGTAACACAAAGTGTTGCTGAAGTAAAAAAATTTATTCTTGAAAAAATACTCAATAATTAGCAATGATTAACAAGCAAACTATTCTTTTTACCCCAATTTTTAGCAGCTAGTAGACTAGGAGTGTAAACTCCTTATAACCAATTAGTCTAACAAGCAAATGAAAAGGTATAAACTCTACCCCAAATTCAAGTAGACCACCAAGCATAGGACAGAGCAGCTTTGCAGGTCTGTCACTTTAGTTTCATAGCTTATTTACTTTATGCTAAGAATGGGAGGCCAGCCTGGTACAAAATCCAAACTGGTATCTCCAAACCCTGAGAGAGACTTCATAATAATGGTACACTCAGGCCTACATAGTGGAAGTTACAAGACTGATAAAAATTTGTGGAGCAAGTACATGACATAAATTAAAAATTACTGTGCTGCTAAATGTAACTAAAATTTAATTTTTAACTGTAGCTTCAAAATTTATTCAATTTAGTTTAAAAATTGAATTTAGTTCAATTAAAACTTCAATTTCTACCTTTAATTTACCTAAAAACTCAAATTTACTGTTAACTACTGTAAAATTAACTCCCAAGTCAGGCACCAAAATTTTCCTGTGCAACGGAAACTACAAGTTTTGTAGTATATTGTACATACAAATAAGACAGGTAAGAAGATGGACAAGCTTCATTTTTCTCTCACTTCACAACTTATTTCAGAGGGACTGTGCTTACCCACAGAACAGCATAGTAAATGGGAAGATCTGTAACAGCTCAATGCTTTAAAAAATATTATTTAATAAGGTATGCAAAAAGGATTTCTTTCTCTCTCCTTTGCAAGACACTCTAGTATGATTTATGATACTGTATCTTGGGCCATCTCCAAAGGTTTATTTTTGATAGAGGAAAGATCTCTGAAGCTATTCCAGACACGTAATCAGATGCTAAGCCCCCTCGGTTTTATTCATTTCACATTATTTTTTTGAGAGAGGGAGGCTTTTTTTAATACTCAATTCTGTGCTGAGCTGGTAAACTCCAAGCAAAATACAAGGCTGTATGAATTGTGTATCTGTGTTGCTCCTACAATAGGTAATCTAGGGAAGTTTTGAGATGGTAATTCCAAACAGCATAACTCATGCATGAAGAAGAATCAGAATTACCTGAGAGCAACAATATAATTTCAGCCTTATGGAAAATACAGTCCCTCTCTTCCTCATGCTGGCAAATTTAGATAGAAATGCATCTCTTGGTCACAGTAATTGAAACAGGATGCCCCAAATACTGAATGCATATGTTTCTGTGTTCTGCCTTCACTTGATCACATAATTCCTCACCTGCATGTAGTATTTTTCTAAAGATGCAAATTGTACCATTTTAACAGTGAAAAGGTGGGATACACAGATGAGACATGGTTGACAATGATGGTAGCTTATAATGAAAATGGGTAAAAACCTTTCTGTTCTCTACATTTATTAACAGATTCTTGCTTTTACAGTTTTGTAGGTTGAAGCAAAACATTGATTTAGCTTTCTTTCTTTACCGAATAAGTATAAGCCTTGTGGTAAAAGATGGCTGATTTGAGAAAATAAGTCTTACAAATATCTTTAGCAGTAGACTGAGATCATGTGTTATTAGGTATAAAAGAATATACAGAGAGTGAAATAAATGGGGAACATAAGGCTGCAGAGAAAAGCTTATATACACATCAAAATTTCTTCATGCTACAAACTTCAGGTCATTTAAAATTAAGCACTACTGCAGTACTGTGTTATTAGTAAACAGCAGCTTCACTCACTATCAGAAACTCATTTCTGCATAACTCAGCTCATGTAAAAGATAAAAATCAGGAAAATCTTAATAAACAGTGCAGTGATGCACCTCTGATAAGCAACACACACGACACTGAAGGAGAAAAGAGGTCATCAGCCATTGTTCTACATGGTTCATGAAGATACATCCCAGCAAAAAGAAATTCAATGATCCAAAAATGCTAAGCACTTAACACAAGACATCATTTCAGACAGAACCCAGAACTCTGCTGCATGGGCAGTCAGTAGTTTGTGCCATGTTGAACTATGCTAAGGATACATGTGTATAAAAACATCTAGGAGGAAGCATGAAAGGAGAAGTAGGTGCCTATCTGTCAATCAGTGCAGAATCATATGAGCAAACAGAAGGAACAATGTATATCCATAATGTACATCCCAGCTGACACACACACATTTCTTTCTTATGCACATTCTTCCAGCTTTGCAGGGCACTGGAAACGTACACCTTTTAAGGCATATATTTTTTGCACACTCATACAGGAAACCAGATAATTCCACCATCCTCCTGTAACACAACCCTCAAGTTAGATGCACACACACCATGCATCACATTGATCCCATTCACCTCCAGCACTCCTTGCTCCTCACGACAGAAAAATTCATGCAGAATCTCTCATTCATCCAACCAACCTCACTCTGACCATTCAGTCCGGATCTGCCCACTCTCTTTATCATAGGCCAACTCATTCTATTAATATACTTACTAGGTCAAGGACTGTTTAAGTCACAGAGTATAGAGCTCCCTCTAAAACCTGACTCTGTAAGATCACCCATTATGAGCAACAGTTGTTTTGGTTATCCATTATTAATAGCTATTGCGTTATCCCCATGGCAGCCAGCATTTCTTTGTGCTATCAATTACAGCTCCTGTGATGCACTAGTTTCAACAGCTAGTTAAGTGCCTTGGATGTTCCCCTGCTTATCCTAATTCTTTGAAATTCTATGAGTCTACTCCAAGGTAAGATAAACCACATTCAACATATTCTGGAGTATGGCCACTCCTCCCAGTTTTATGCATCAGAAAACTTGCAGAGGAGGCACTCTACCCCTTCATCCAAGGGATTAATAAGTTACACAAGACTAGATTTAGACTCCTGAACTACAGGCATCTATAGACTGTGCCACTGACCCACAACCCTCTGAGACCTGACATGCAGCCAGTTCTCAATCCAGTGATTCAGATCAGTGGTGTATATAGGAAAAAACATTCCAGTGTTTCTCATTCTTAATATTCATTCAGGTAAATTGCTTTTTCCCCATGCTGGTTTGTGCACACCATGCATGAATAAATGTATGATTCTGTATATTTCAGTGGGTAAGTCCAGATATGTAAATAAATAAATCCTACAGCACTTAGAAGATCAGTATGTGCTGGTGACCTCCTAGTCTCAAGCAGAGGTGGCAGCATGCCACATATGTGTTGTTTTACCTTTGGAACCCTGAGTAGTTTTAAAATCAAGCTCTTGCTAGTATAAATTGAATGTTACTTGCAGAAATCAGAAATGGAACATTTTAGCACTTGATATAAAGACAAACTTTAAAAGTTATTATTGTCCTAAAGCCATACAAATTATTTTTTTGATCTTGTTTAATTAAGGGTTATTCTTATGTTCCTGACTACTAAAGCCATTCCTCTCTCATACTGTGCCCTTGATAGCTCCCCTCAAATATTCAGGATTTTAAATACTGTGTATATGTATTTATATTTGATTCCCTTAAATACAGAAATTCCATAATGTAATTCTTTAAAACAAATCCTCTTAGAGATCATTCCCCAAGTACAATTATTTTCACTGGTCTTTATTTACCTGACGTTAAAAATGGAAAGGAAATTACAGTGACTTCTACTTCCTTTGGGAGATGACCAAAATCTGTGAGAGAATTTCAAGTATCTCTTTTAAGTTTCATATATTCAAACACAGAACTGTAAAAGGTGACTTATTCTAAATTATCTCTTTATCCCCTTCACTAGATTTACTGTATATAAAGAGAAGAATTCTCTCCTGCTGAAAAAATCTCAATTTGTCCATCAGCTAATAATTTGGAAAGATTCAAGAGAATTACAAACTAATGCCACAAAATCCATATTGTTTATTAGAAATAAGCAGCGAAGCATCGCGCATTTTTGGACTTCTTCAGTCCTTGGTAACCCTCCTAAACACAGAACTATAATTTCACCTTCCCTACAAGAATCATCATCCTTGATCACATAAGCCTGCCCATGAACAGACACCACACACTAGTTAGGCACATTTATCATAGAATGGTTTAGCGTATCTTATTGGGATTGAGCTGAAGCAGCTCATTAGTGTCCGGTGAGGCCATAGGCACATCTTCTGTCAGGCTGGCTAATACTGAATCAAATTCTGGGGACACAAGCAAGTCTTTCATTTCACCATGATAGGAGACAAGAAGAGGAAGATGGAAGGGGAGAAAGGGAGGCAAGGGCATATGTTTTGCAGAGAAATTAGACCACATAAAATTTTCAAACATGACAGTAAGACAGGCAAGAGCTTATTTGTCACAAATTTTAGGTAGACCATTAATAATAGGTTTAGTGGACTTAGCCAGAGGCAGACTACTTATCCTTTCGCAAAGCTGCTAGTTCTAGTAGCATTACTTAGGCAACATAGTCAGCAAGCGTTGCATATTTAATTCCACTAGCTGCAATAATTTCAGAGTCAGAGATAAACAAGCACTGTGACTTGTAAATTTTTAAACAGAAAACTTCCCAAAAGAGCATGCCTTAAAATACTTTACTGGCAAACATTATATTATTTGTGAAAACATTGCAAAGAAATTTAATGCATCATTCCACTATCTTTGAAGATGAAGTTGTTGGAACTTTTTCTCCTAATTTAAATGGAAATAGTAATAACGAAAAACATACACCACTGATGCCTTCTAAAAATGTCTCAATGTACAAATTCTGCTCCCCTATAACTTAAACTCACAGCAGCAAAAAAATCCCAACAGATGATCTGTAATAGGTAAGACCTTTCTGAACACTTCTTTTTTCTAGCATAAAGGAAAGTACCTGCAAAACTCACTTATCTTACATCAATTTCATTTCATATCTTGGATGATTATGTAAAGAGGGCATCAGAAATAATCCCTTGATAATCATTGTAAAACTGAGGGTCCCACTGTACCATATAATGAACACACAGGTGTTAGAATTATTTTCAGAAAGTATTATGGCTTACCATGCGGGGAGAGATTCCTGTTTGTGGATTTGTCATGGAAGCTGTTAAGCTCTTCCATGTCTCCATCAAGGCTGCTGAAGCCATTTATTTGATTTCTGTCACTTGTGAGAGTGTTAATGCGGGTTGGGATAGGTTCAAATGTAGGGTCTAATTCCAAGATCAGCCTGTTCAATTGTTCAATGGACTGATCAATATCCAAAGTTGGAGAAGATGGCAAGTCCCCAGGATTTTGTCCTAGAACCAGGCCATCTGTGTTCCTCTGAGGCATCGGCCTTGAGTTAAAACTGTCAGCACTTGCATGTTCTTCAGCTTCTGCAGCACCCAGCATGCTTTCTAGCCCTCTCTGCACAGCATCTCTGCTGCTAGAGCCACGTGTTGGGGCATCTGGGACTTTGGACTGGCTCTGGACACTGCCTAAATTCTCCGCAGTGTTATGAATGCCAACCCTAATTTCATCCTCTGGGGCAAAACCACATTGGTGAGCAGTGACCATCTGCTGCTGGCGTACCCAGGTCTGAGTAGAGTAGTTACTTGGGCCATAGACTTGTGGATGGGGTGAGACAGAAGGATTCTGTTGCAACTGCTCAGTTGACTTTGGCTCAGTGCTTCCCAATGATCTCTCATAGAGGGAATCCACACCAATTCCCAGGTCTGCAGCAAAAGCATTGTGATGCTCTTCCCCAGCATTACTTCCAAAGCTGTCTGAAAGAAGTGAGTTCTGACTGCTCTTGTGGCAACTAAAGCTCCCCAGGTGGGTGGAGTGCTGCCCTTCTGAGGAAGACAAAGTCCCAATGCTGTCCACACTGTGAAGGTCATGATTAGGCATTTCGTCATCCAGAATATCAGTCTCCCTGTCCTTCATTTTGGTGACTTCATTCATGTGAACCTGAGCTGGCACTATGTGGTGAGTAGCACTGAACTTGCTTTGAGCATCAGTCATATCCTTGGTGGTGCTGACAGAATCCTCCACACCAAGGCCACTAAGTAGCTGGTCCAGTTCTGCCTTCTCTTGTGGGTTCAGACCACGTTTAACTCCTGGGATGAGGCATTCCTCAGTCTTGTCTGTTCTGATGGAAGCTGTGTAGTGTCCTGAATCACTACTGACAGACAGGGTATGATCACTGTGATCAGGACTGCCTGTAACACGAACGCCCTGAGCAACTCCAGGGATGTTGTTGTCTGAAGAGCTCTTCTTCCTCACTTTTGCATACAGACTGCCATTAATGGGACCTTGGGTATGCAGCACTGTGGAGATATAAGTAAAAAGGAAAGGGAGAGATAAGGACAAAGCATTGTTTAAGGGCTTTGACTACTGTCGTGTCACAAGTATTGTTAACACTAACAGTATTGTTTCTGCAAAACTAAATCGACTCTAGAACTACAGCAAATACCAATGACATTATCTTCTTCAATTCTGCAATAGTTTTCTTGATAGAAATACAATATGCCATTTGTAGCCCAAGATCAAATAAAATCCTCTCTTTTTATGCTGTTTTGAGTGCATGTTTATGGCTCCACAAACTCTTCATACTAATTTAAAGAATCCCACTATTACAGCACTAGAAATTTGAGAGGTAGCTACTATGCATTCCATTCAGAGCAAGAAAGGTAGAAACCTACCAGCAATACTTGCCTTTAATATATATATTATGTAGTTATTACTTCATCCATTTTTACTTGATGGTCTAACTATAATACAAAGACTCATTTTCTCCTTTTCTTGGTGGTGCAAAAAAAAAGACAAGCTTTTAATCAGAGCTGCAGTCCTTGGAATATACATAAAGCCTCTTCACAAAGGAAGGCACAAGTAAATGTTAAGAGTATGACATTTCTACATATATGGAGGATCTGGTATGCATGTCATGTTTTTGTTTCAAAAAAGGACTAATGAACTGAAGTGGAAGCCTCCACAGAAGTAACTATATTTGTCTTATTCCCATCTAACACATCACACAGGTTAGACAAACATGAGGTTAAAGTATGGCTACTGAATTTTTATACAGTGCTGAAAATGAGCACAATTCTATTTCTCAAGAAAAGTTTTAGGACTAAACATGTCTAGTGTCTGTAAAGACAAGAAAAGTAAAGTAAGTAGTTCTGCTTTCAAAGGACTTAATGTTCATTTACCAGAATATTTATATTAAACAGATGTTTCTGAAAAACTTTTCCTACCCATAGTCCAAGAATGGTTTGAGATTAAGAAAATTAAACCATTACAATTTAGGAACAGGCAGACTTTTCTCAAAGGTAACCATCAGCTGCATTTGCCATAGTTCCAGAATCAAAAGCCCCATGGAGAGCCCAACGCATTTCAACATCAACTCTATCACACATTTAAAAAATATATGTAAAATAGCATCATGATCATGAACTTCCAAACTAGGAAACTTTTCTAGGCAACACCCATTTAGAAAAAGCATTATGCAGAAATTGTACTCACAATGGTAATGAATTCATTTGTTTTTATAATGACAAGAGAAGTGGTCTGGTTGGAAAAAGTTTTCATTATGGGACACACTGACAAGGTTCCATCAGTTAAAATACGTACATACTGAAGGTTACATGATATTTTTAATAGATTTTAGCTAAACTAAAGGACAATCTTTTACTTTCTAAGGACTAAGGACTATTATTTGTCTGATGTTGATTTTAAAAGACAGCACATGCAAAACACCAAAATACTCCTTTTCAGAAAATGTTATCAGACTGAGCAAAAAGGAAAGCAACACACCTTGCTGTAAAATTTCTCTGTGGATCAAGTTTGATGTGTAAATTCCACGGTGAAAAGGGCTGCTATGCATGAGGTCGAATGTCTGTATACGAATACTTAAAAACAGTATTTATGAAAAAATATATATCAAAAATACAGCCAACAGACAGTTTCTCAGACTCCTTCATGCTGTGATTTCTCATAAGCTCTCGCTACCTTCTAGGAATATCATGCCTACTTGATGTTTCATGTGGAAGTATTTTGATACAGTTACCACAATAAATCGAAGAATTTTAAAAACAAAAAACCCAACCAGAACTAGGAGTGGGTTAGGTGGGGTTTTTTACTGTATGCTTGAGTTTGAGTTTAAAAATGTCATGGTTTGAAAAAGCCAACTTTTTTTTCTCCTGGAAAGACTCTTACAGCTTCCTCCAGGCACAGCTTCCAATAGATCTGGGAAGCCCAGGGATTGGCTGGCTCTGCAATGGGCACTCTGTGTGGCCACTTGAATATTAGAACCGCCTTTGTGAACCCACATTTAAAGAGCAGGAAGCCAAAATCTTTCTCTTTCATTTCTGGTCACAGTAAAGGTAACAGGGTGAGGGGATCTGTCAGTCCCTCGGGGCCAACGGCCCCCTCCTGGCCTGCCTGGGGGAGGGGAGGGCCCCCATTCCCCCCCTCCCTTCTCCCTCGGGGCAGCGCTGTGGCTCCTCCAGGCTGGTTTCTTTCCTCCCCTCCTTGCCTGAGGGGGAAGGGAATGCAGTTCCATTCGGCTGGCACGGCTCTCTCGGGCCAGGCCTCTGTCTGCCCGTCTTCCACCCTGGGAGTGCCAGTGGGAGGCCGAGTCCCTGCTTCTCCCCCCCGGCCTCCTCAGGGTGCTGCAAACACCTTACAAGAAAGAGATCAGCCTACAGTTATCGGGAACTGCTAGCTTTGGCCGTAAAGTTCTTCCCCCCCCACCTCCTCCTGTGGAATGCATGAAATTTCAACTGAACTGAGAAGAGCAATTAACTCTTTAAGTGTACAAATTGGACTCGGAGGAAGGTTAGGACATAAAAAAAAGCTGCAGAGGCCCTATGTCAGTAAAAAAAGGACTGAGTCTAAAGAGAGAGGAGAGAGAGAGGAGACCCTTTTAAGCTGAAATTCTCCTGTAAAACCATGGTAATAAAGTGTTCCTTATAACTCATATTGCACAACTTGGGCAGGGGGGAGGGGATGCAGCATTTTAACTGTGTTAAAGCAAGCAGATGTCGAAGTAGCTATGGTTCATGAGAAACTTAAACAAGAGAGAAGGCAAGCTGAATTTCACAATCAGAAACTGTTTTGGAGTAAATTTTGCAAACTCTGTCAGCAGCACAAAGCCTGAGCCAGTCCCAGGGCCAGGCCACCCCACCTCGGTGCCTTGAGACCATTTTAGGAAAAAGGACATCCGTGCTGAAAGTCTGGTCCACTACCAAGTTTCAAAAATTCATAAAGCAATTTCTTGAAATAATGGCTTCCCAAACAGAGGTCTCATTGATCACAAGTAGGATGGTGAGCCTGACAGACACTACTTTTGATATTTATGATAGAACTTGAGGAGCCATATTATGCATCTACAAATGAAGTGAGAAACAGAAGAGTTTTGGACCTGCTGATTTTGGGCTCCAAATTTAAATGTCAATACAATATTATGAGAGTTCACAGGAAAACAACTGTGATTGTGGGTCAAAACAATTTACTTGCAGCTAGACAATTTGCTCTAACAGATAGCTGCCTTTTTAGGAACCAAAAAAATACCACTCTGCATTATATAGATACAAAAGAATGAAACTCATAGCTAAACAGAAATCCAGCTGTTCCTGAGGAGTCTGGATATTTAAACTTGCAGCCTCTAATCATGAAAATAAAATGCATATTGCACATAACAATTATTTTCTAATTTACACAGCTGAAGGAAAGCATTCTTAGATTAATTTGGAATTTTTAATTTTAACTATCATCATAGAATATATCACAGAACACTTTGGGTTGCAAGGGACCTTAAACATCATCTAGTTCCAACCCCCCTGGTCTTTCACTAGACCAGGTTGCTCAAAGCCCCATCCAGCCTGGCCTTGAGTACTTCCAGGGATGGAGCATCCACAATTTTTCTGTGCTGGCTGTTCCAGTGTCTCTCCACGCTCTATTTATTCTTTATATCTCATCTAAATCTCTCCTCTTTCAGTCTGTCCTGTCACTACATGCTCTTGTAAATAATCTCTCTCGATCTTTCTTGTGGGCTCCCTTCAACTACTGGAAGGCTGCAATTAGGTCACCCCTTTTTTCCTTTCTCATTTCCAGACTGGAAAATCCCTATTCTCTCAGCCTTTCCTCACAGGAGAAGGAAATCCATGCATCCTTCCAACCAACTTGGTGGCCTCCTCTGGTCTTGCTTCCTGTGCTGGGGACCCCATAGCTGTATGCAGCACTGCAGGTGGGATCTCACCAGAGTGGAGGGGGTGAATCACCTCCCTCACTGTGCTGCCCACGCTGCTTTTGATGCAGCCCAGGATACATGTGGCTTTCTGGGCTGCAAGAGCATGTTGCCAGGTCATGTCCAGCCTCCTAACCACCAGCACCCCAAGTCCTTCTCAGCAGGGCTGTTCTTGATCCATTCATCACCTAGCTTGTGGCGGCTATCAGGGGATGCCCTAACCCAGGTTAGTACCTTGCACTTGGTCTTATTAAACTATAAACTATATATATAAAAACTATAAATACATACAACCATAAATACATAAAATAAATATATAAATAAAATAAAAATATATAAATAAATAGTAAAGAGCTATATACATATATGGTTTGTTTGTTCATAAAACTAGGACAAATGAACTATTTAAATACTATGAACCTACAAAATACAAGGGTTTATAGTTCTTCTATTATATAACATCTTTATTTCGTATTCTACCTTTTTCTTAAACATAATTTTAGAATACCTCTGCATTAAGACTTTTGGACTTCACTTTACCCTGGTCTTCATCCAAAAAAGGTGATAACCAACTTAATTGTAAAGGTAAAGCTATGCATATAAATGGGGAACAGTTTTGACAAAAGAAAATGAGAAAATATAACAGCAGTGCAACATTTCATTCTGTACACCTTGCTAAGTAATGGCACCGCAGAGGCCTTATAAATTCAATATCTCATCTCCATGCACAACTCCACCCCGCCACCATTTTTTCCAAGGAAACAACGCTGTAAAATGCGGGAGTAACACAGCTGTCAAAAAACAAGATCACAACAGATGTGACCTAAGTAATGCTGGAATTTAATTAACTAAACCAAAGGGGCCCACTTTCTTTCAACCTGACCAGTCTTCCCAGGAGCTGTTCCAACTCTCTGAACTGCCCAGGCTGAAGCCCAACAACATTCCCGCGCAGAATCTGAATTAAATACACACACACACACCAGTATCAAGGACTCTCTTAAACTGAAAATCTCAGAGCAAAGGTTACGTGTATATTTTCACTCCTATACCTGATACACAAAGTGCAACTTATTTAAAAATTAGGACCTGAAATACTAACACATACCAAATTTAATGACATCCTTCCAAGACTGTGTTTTCCTGGCACTTCTCTCCTTGAAATCCAAATACCCAAACACAGGCTTGTGAGTTGAAAATATTTCAGTCTCTAAGCCTTTTGACTTGTCCCCACAGCTACCTGCTGTCCATTCATCACTTGGCAAAATACACAATTGAAAGCCAGCTAGGTAAACTCATACACCACAAATTCAGCAAGAGCTGTTCTGATTTGGTCCACTTGAACAAAAGAAGATGATTGCAAATACACGAACTTTTTCAAACTGTACCCTTGTTCATGTTACAGCAGGAAACATTACAGAGGATCTGGATTATCTTTTATCAACCTCATAAATAAGTATTTTTACCTTCAGGCAAACCTGGACAAGTCCTGAGCTGCATTCTTTTGAAGTTAAATCTTTTTATGAGTGCTTGTCTTTTACTTTCTCCCTCCCTAACAAAGACAGGCCTTCATTCCTTACAAACGCTTCCTGTGTAACTCCTACAAAATTCATAGAGAAATACATGTGGTTTGTATTTCCAGCTCTTGAACAACAACAAAGCTACTTACCTCTTTACTATACATCACCAGGAATTTTAAGCGATAGTCAATCATTGGCTTATTTACATCAACTAATATTCTCTAAGCAAAACTCTGCACATAGGAAAACCAAAGTTAGGGCAAATCCCTGAGTTTAAAAAGGCCAGAAGTGTCTCTACTCCTGCTGTTTGAGCTGCAGCCACTGTTTCTGCTCCTGGAGGTAAGCAGTCTTGCTAAAGAATCAAGAGACTTGTATCAGCCAGATAAAACAAATGAAAATGTAAACAAAAGGGAGGAGCCGGCGGAGGCAATCATGTTCAATGAAATCTGAACTACTGCAGCCAAGGAGGAGTGGAAACGTGTTGGCTGAAAAGGTAATTCAGTCTACAAGCTATTCCCTTTCAGTGGTTGTTTTCACAGTCTGTTTCAATATCCAAACAAAGCTGAATGAATTTCAGTTTCTAGATCACTGACATCATTCTTCCCAAAATAAACAGCTGCTAGAAAAAATTGTTCTCCCACACTGACCAATCAGGCTAGATACTCATCCATATCTTCAAGAATTTGGGTACTACCGGAATTCTCAGGCAGGAAGAGCTTTCTGGAAGTCCTGTAGCAGTAACCCATACTTCTATCTAGCAGCTGCTGCTCTCAAGCTCCCAGATCCCAGAAGGCTTTACCTTCTCTGTCTCTGGAATGAATCACCTCAAACCAGGGGAAGTGAACCTGTTAGTTCCTCATTTAGTAACAGCTGTATCTCACCACGGAGCAGCCCACAATCCTTTGCTCTAAACACTATTCCAAATGCACACATGCATCACCACCAGACAGCTGTGCCCCGCAACAATGTTCATTTTCTATTTCAGGGACTGTCAGCACTTCAATGACTTCTCAGTTGAACAAAGGATAAAAGTAGTTCTTGTATCCCCAAAATACATCTACCTGTTCGTTGTTAATGTAGGAGTGAAAAGTTAAGTTCAAACCTAATTCAGAAAGTACACATTTTTTGGTTTTGGTGTTGCTGTTCTTGCAAATCAGTAAATGGTTGCACATGAAAGAAGTCAGGACTGATAAAAGACACAAAGCACATGACAGAAGCTATGCAGGCAGTACTTTTCCAGAACCAGAGAACTGGCTCTCTCCTTTGGGATGATGCAGAATTGCTTTTAAATTGGAAACATCCCACATTTGCCTCAAAGATATGAAAAGAAACAAAGGAGTATATTAAAAACTCCTAATGCAAACTGATGAGTCTCACTTAAGATGCAAATTTAGTTTTAATCTCACTGCATTTTGGTTCTCTGTGAGGAAAAAATCCTAGCTGTTTTCCTTGTTCAATTACAGGCCTCCTTTGCTCCTTCATAAGCCTGAACTGCATGTATATGCCAGTAACTTTGGACCATTAACACTCAGCATGCTTGAATACAGGCTGAGACTCAACACTGATACCTGTACTTAGGTAGATTACAAGAAGAAAGACAACATAACAGCATCACTGCATAAATTAACTTATCTTACAGATAAGTTTACCTGAAACAGATCCATTCAGACAGGTCACCATGTTGCTCAAATTTTATTGTTCTAGATATAGAACAATATGGTGCTCTTGGTGGTGCTCCATCACAAGAATGCTTTGGGATAACCACTGGTTAAACCTATCCATGGATATGTTTAGAAAGATGTTCTCTAACCATACCACTAAACCGTTTTTGCATCCTCTGTTATCAGTACCAGGCTTTCTGGGATGTATCACCTTTTGCAGTTCCAGGTACTTCTGGCTATGTGCACGTTCCCGCATCTGAGGGCAATTGGACTACTGGGTTCGCCAGTCTGATCCACTTGAGATACAGATTTAAATTCAGCAAGCAAGGCTACAATGTACACCTCTTCAAAGTTTTCTGCTGACTGTTGCAAGTACAGATGATACCTGGACTGGTGCAGAGTGGCAGAGAAGGGTCATGCAAACGAACCAATCACAATGAACTAATCAAAAATTTGGGGAAAAATATATGGATTATAAATCCATATCATCTTAGAACCTGGCATTGCCCAGTTGTGCTGCTTTCTACAATTTGGAGACCTAGAACCGCATTTAGTGCAACTCTCAAACTGTGACATAAAAAGTAGGTCCTGATTTGGTAAATTGGTGCAAGGCTGTGAGATTGATATGTGGTTCATAAACCTTCATCTGGCAATCCTTTAATATGTTTTTAAAGAGTTTTTAGAACATTATTATTTGAGGGTAACAGAATTTAACTAGAAAGGAAGAAGAAAGGTAGGAAGTCATCTATCACTTTTTTCCTTAACCTGACCCAAGAAACCTGATATTCATATATGCATTGCATTTTAAATAAAACTAGTTTTCCAACATGAGAGAGCAGTACCTAAGTCATCAGGAAACTGTTTGTTTTGCTAGGTTTCTCAAGTCCCTGAGTATAACAGAAAAATAAAGGAGGCTGAAGAAAACAAAGCATGTTATCACAAAAACAAAAAGTGAACAAATATTCTGAAAGGAAAACAACAGACAGGATTGTTGTTAGCAAAATGCTTACAAGCAGAACACACAGGATCACATGAGGTCCTTAAACCTTGAATCTTTTGAGAAGCAGAAAAGAGGAAATCCAAGACCCCACAGAACCTTTATCTGAGCAAAGGTTAAGATTAATTTCCCAGTCGAAAGTATCACATTTGTACTTTAATGTTTTTACAAGTACACTGGAGCAAGAAAAAACTGCTTCACAAAGTAAAAGCTTCTAGACCAGAGGTTGGCTGCTGTTCAGCCAGTATGGAGAACAGTCAGGCAGCACAGATTCATCCTTAGAATACTACTGTAATTTATCATCCCCTTTTGCCCACCTGAGATCAAGAGAAAATAATACTTGTTCCATGATCCAAAGTACATTTACAACTGTCACCCAATATACAGAAGCTATTGTGTCACTTTGATTCTACTTCTGCAAAATTTTCTCAGTTATTTTATGCAAAGACTTAACTTGAAATACCTTATGCTTGGATAACCAGCAAAAGAACAACATAACATCACAGTACAGAAACATTGTCACAAGTACAAACACTAAGTAAAGTTTAACGGTATTTCAAAGTCACTAAACTACATTAAACTATCTCCCTTTGTTCCTACCAAAAACAAAGCCCATCTTCAGGAACACTTCAATAATTTGCAAGTGCATACTCCAAACGTGGACTTTCAGAATTCATGATTATCCTTTCTAACAGCTGAAACAGCACACACACCATGAATCACAGCATTTCTCTTACTACACTGCTAGGCTTTCAGCAAAAATTAGTTATGGTCATTAAATATAAAGCAGTGGAAAAATACTGATGGCTCTACATGGTTGCTGAAAACTGTACAGAACCACAGTAAAAAAGGCTCAAAGTGGCTGTCTAAAAGGTCAACATAATGAATTTACTCCTTTTTTTAAGTATGGAACATGTAGTTCCACAGTATTGCCATTTGTAATAAAATTGCTCCATCACTCTATGGCACAATACATTGATCTTCAGGTGTTTCTAAACAAGTACACATATCAAAAAGGGAAGTTCAGGTACACATATGTTTAGCAGAGCTCTTTGATTTTCTAACTCACTAACTGAACTTAAAGGATTTTGCACTGGGACTCAAAACACTTGTAATTTATTTTCAATTAATAGAGCAATAGTAGAAGAAATATGGGGTAACGTTATATGATAATAATTACATTATTTACTTCTTGTAAAAAAAGAATTGAAGATGGTCTACAAATGTTCAACACAAGCATATACTAACATAACAAATAATGTGTATTTGGTCAAAAACTTATACTGTACCTAAATGACTTAAGAACAAAAGTTCTTCATACAAAGAATATTTTATGTGTATTTACTGAAAGGAACACAGGGAATATTCCATCTCAGAAGCTGCACAGATCTATCAGGGACTCCAAGAACAGAGAAAATAAAAACAATAAAAAAAAGCTGTAGTAATGCAACTTTTACTTTCACAGCTGGAGAGAGCGTGTCCACAGTAAGAAATAGGATTGGGTTCTGACAAAAAAACCTTCCCTCTGCTTACTGAAAGTTGCCTCCATCTATTCAGTCTGGAAGGAGTTTGAACTAGTGCTCCTCTTCAGCATTTGGATTCTGCCCATGTTTGAAAGCAGAATCTAGAGGAGGTATGATAAATATGCAGGCAGACCTGGAGTCTACCCCATCTCTCACTTTCCTCTTATTTCTTAGCAGTCTGATCCAAAACTTTCTGATGTCCAGGAAAATCTTTGCAAAGAACTTAAGCCTTAAACAAAAGGAATCACAGATGAATTTTTAAAACTTAACAATTGAAACTGCTGGAGCAGGGATAGAGGTGCCCAGGACAGATTTCTGGGATCAATACATGGATAACAAATTGTATTATCTTCAGCAAAGCTTCCCTTACCATTAAAAAACAAGTAAAGCACTAGAGCTGACTACATTAAAGGCTGTTAATGTTACTTGTACAGCTAAAATTTTTCTGTCACTTAAAAAAAATATAATCTCCTAGTTTGCAGGAATTTATTTAACCATCATTTGCTATCAGAAGTGCCTGTGGTCTATAGTGCTAAAAAAACATTAAGATTCACTCTGTATAGACTATCGAATATAACAGGTACCTGTTCAAATTCAGACATTAGAATCTAAAGCTGTGGGACTCAGGAGGGCTAGTCTTTCATTATGCTCTTTTCCAAAGGCAAGAAAAAAACTCACCAGCACATATATGAGGTGGTTGTGCATGTACTAACACCATCTTGGAAACACATGCAAGGAAATAAAAATCCTCTCTATATATCACTATTTGCAGAAGATGCTTCCTGCAGAAACCTTTCCAGGAAAAGTCCTCAGTTCTTCAGTAAGCATTCAATGGCAGAAACTTAACACATATTGTTTAATTAACCAGTGTCCCAGACAGTGAAAAGAATTGACAGTTATAGGATAGTCTAAATAAATCCAAGCATGATAAATTTGCAGATAGAGCCCTCCTTCAAAAACCAGCACTTGTCATAGAATCAAGCCTTCCTGACCACAGCACCTTCATAACAAAAAAACACATTTGAACAAGCTGTAACCAGAAACTCACCAGGCCTTTCTAACCAACAGAACATACTAATGGGGAGAAGAGGGTGAACACCACAAAATCATTATCTTATAAAGGGGCATTGCATTGGCCAGCTGAAACCACCAAGCAGGACCAAGAGAGTCACTGGAAAGAAGTCTAGCCAAAAAAGGAAAGGTACATGGTGTTAAAAAGACCAGCAAAAGGGTGGAAATTACCCCCAATCAGAACAATATGACTTCAGGATTCACCAGAAAAAGGATTGCTATTGCTTCATGGTGGCCTAAAAAAACTTGTCTCTTGTGCTGTAAGTCTTCCCAGGGATTTGTCATTTGGCAATCATAATGAATTTGGTATCTTAACTCAAGTTCATTCATGCACATGCAATGATTCTATTACATCATGTACAAATGCCATCATGAATGATAATGCTCTCTATTCACATTTTCTTTGTTTACTATAGCAAATACTCATATATATATGACACATAAGGCAGTTCAGCATATGCTTGCTTTGGTGCAGACAGAGTGGGGATTTAATTGCTTTTCCTTCTAGTCTTAGGATAGAACCAAATCCTAATTTGTACTAAGGCATTTTGGACTGTTTCTTCCTTACACTTTTAATCTCTGATGCTGCCATGCCAATTTTACTCTTGAGGAATAAGGTGTTAAAATATATCCAATACCTATAACATCAAGAAGGTTATTTTTCCTTGTCTAATGAAGCTAAAAAGGTGAGATACCCTACTGCCTCCAGAAGAAGGAGGAAGAGTTTTTTAGCAAGCAGGTGCAGGGAAGGAAAACACCTGTGGCAGAGGCTTGCCTCTTGGAACTTTTCATTCAACCTGGTCCATTAAACAGGTTGTAAGATTGGGTGAGGAGGCTTCTCCTGTTATATCTGTACATGGGAAGAGATATTGATTTGGACATTAGTGTTTAAATTAACAACATTAACAACCGTAGATTGTAGCTGATACAACATAGAAACAGCCACATGCTAAAAGATAAATACAAACCTGAAAAAAGCATGTAAGCTGGGCAGAGATAGACTTGGTTGAAAAAGCAGTGTTACATGACCTCTAATTTAATGCTAGTCACAGTCACGTGTTACCTTCCTCCAAGTTTCTATTACCTGAATCTGCTGTGCTGAAGAGACAGGTCTTTTGCACAGTCCTATGAAAGTAGAACTGCAAAGAATATTTAAATGTACCATAAACTACATTAACATCTATTAAACCAGTCAAATTTCACCCTATGGTCTTTGGGTTTAGAAGTGTAATGAAAGCTTTTGACAAAGGGCTAGTGAATAAATTCTTCAGATAACAACACTGCCTATTACAGACAGGACAGAAGTAAACTGGAGGACATTAAAATGCATTTTTTCTTTTGAAAGCAAAAAATTGGCTCTGCAGTAGCTTGGAAGTATTTGACAGGTGCAACCTGTGCTTCAGATAAACCTGTGCACTGTTAAAAACATTGATACCAAGGGGTGTGGAGGCAAATGTGTCCAGAAATAGAAGTACAGGTAGTGAGAGCCAGGAGGCTCGTGGAAAAAATCCAGGGGCGTAGGGAACCCTGATTCTAATAACTTCTTGTCTTCAAGCTAAGACTTTCAATATTTAGGTTAGATATAACTGTTCCCCTTTGGCCCTTAGCATTTTGGGAGAGATTCTCTTTTTATCTGAGATAAGTTTAAACTCAGCAGAACTGATAAACAGTACCTGTTAAAATCACTGTCTCAGGGTACTAAGTAAAATGCACAT
>WEKY01016949.1:36882-55450 GCA_013390045.1 Picathartes gymnocephalus | reverse complement strand
GTCACCATTGGGCTGTTCCTGTGTCGTTCCACTGCTGTTTGTTCTGCAGTAATTGAAAACTCCCTGAGCACTTTGCAGCATTCCTGGTGCCATGAAATGGGGATTCACCATAACCCTTGGTGGTGTCCAGCTTTGGGTTGTTATTCCAGACATAAATCTAGTACCAAAGTCTACATTTTATACATGCAAAGCACCTTTTTTTACTCTGAACAGAGATCTTTTCCTTCAAGAGTCTTTTTTTGCTATGGGATCAGTATTCTTGGGACCTCACATCACAAGTTAATTTGTGATATCTTCAGTGACAGCAGCATCTCATGGAATGGATGCCCAGCCCCATGGTTGTTATTTACCTGGTTGAGTTCCTGTCCAGTCCCCAAATACTCAAATTTAACCCGCAGCAGACATGGAAGATGGCAAGGGAAGGAATGAGAACCAGCCTGCACACAAGCAGAAGTGGGAACATTGTGAAAGCATTAGGCAGAAATCTTTCAGCTTGGAGGATCTACATGAAAATTCCATCTCAAATTGCCAAATGAAAGAACTTGCCTTTTCCTTTGTTTTTTTTTTTCTTCTTTTTTTTCCCCCTCAACTCACCACAAAGCCAGCACACATCTGAGGCATGGAAACCTGGGGAAAAATGCCAAAGTCTAGGATAAAAAGGCAGCCTTTTAGCACCTGAAGTATGTGTGCAGAGCACGCTGAGTGCAGGGGTAGGCGGGCCAGGCAGCAAACAGAGCGGCACAAATCCCCCTGGCAGCGAGAACACGGAGTCTGGGATCCTGGAGTGGGCTCCAGCTGCTCTCTGCTGCCTCTCCTACCCAGGCAAGGACATCAAAGCTGGCACTGGATGTTTTCCTGGTGCAGTCACAGCTGCAGTTTGCTGTGGGGATGCACTGAAGGTGCTCACAGTGAGCAGGAGGGAGCTGGGGGGTGCTGTGGGCAGAACTGCAGGAAATTCTTGGCAGTCAGTTGGAGCTTGGCCCTGGCCCTTGGTGTGAGACAGCACTTTGTGCTTTCATCTCCTGGCACCAAATGCCTGTGAGATGCTGTGCTGTGTCCCGAGGATCTGTGTGGATGTAGCTGGAGTGCTGCACACAGGTCCTCCTCTCTTTTCATAGATCCCACACTGCCCTGGGTTGGGAGGGACCTTAAAGCCCATCCAGTGCCACGCCTGCCATGGGCAGGGACACCTCCCACTGTCCCAGGGTGCTTCAAGCCCTGTCCAACCTGGCCTTGAGCACTTCCAGGGATCCAGGGGCAGCCACAGTTTCTCTGGCCAATGTGTTCTGGTGCTTTTCTGTGCCTTTTCTTCCTGTCTCCCCTCCAGTGCGGGAACAGAGAACACCCACAGAGCTCAAAAAGAGTATCCCAAACCATCACAACTCATTGCACCCTCCCCTCCCTAACCCCTGTGTGTGGTGCTGGCTGCAGGTACGACTATGAGGAGGTGGATGCAGATGCTGCCAACAAAATGATGAAGGATTTGGAGGCGGTGATGTTCGACCGCTCCTTCGTGGGGAAGCAGCTGTCCAGCGGGGACAAAGTGTACACGGTGGAGAAAGCTGACAACTTCGAGTACAACGACCCCGTGGATGGCAGCGTCTCCAGGAACCAGGTGGGCACAGCCTCACCTGGGCTGAACTGGAGAATGTTTTCTCCATGTCCTGTTTCCGTGAAGAGCAGTGGGTTGGGAATATTTGTCTGGCAGGCAGTCCCCGGTTGTCGTTTCAGCAGCTCCAGCAGGTTCTCCAGAGTGGGTTAGGATGGACATTAACCCCTCTGGGAGCGGGGACAGGGTAACACAGGAGCCTTCTGGGGCTCCCTGAAGAGCAGGGATGGTGTGGGTGTAGTGGTTTTAGTTTGTTTTTTCACACTAGGTGATATTAGTGTAGTGGTCTGAGTATTCTGGTTGAATACTAGAGTACTTATTGAGTGTACTTACTTATTTTGGTGGTGAGATAAGGATTAAGAGAAATGTAAAGCAGGTGTAGACTTTAAAGGTAAAAAGACAGTTTATTAAGAGACCTAAAAGAGAAAAAATTTAAAAGGAAAATAATAAGAAATAAAAAATGTTTAGATATATTTTTTTTTACCGAGTTTTTTTTTACTAACAACATAAAAAGATAAAACTTGAGACTTTTAGTTAGTTTATTTTTTAAAATTGAATTTTATTAGTTTAATTGGAAGAAGAGTGTCTTTTGTTATATTATGGAGATTTTTTTAATAAGAATATAGATTTTTTGTGGTTTTAATCTTATAGCAAACTTTTGTTTGGAAAAGGATATTTGTTTACGTGTGATAGTCATTTTTTTGATACGTAGCTTTTTTTGTAATTGTGTTGGGTTCTAAAACATTTTAGCCAGAAAAAAGATTTTTTTTTTTCCAAACCACGACACTGGGTCAGGCACAGCCACTCTGGGAATCACAGAAAACACCTTGCCTACCCAAAAGCACCGAGCTGAGAGCTCCTTTCCTCCCGTGTCCCCGAGCAGGGCTTGAGGCTCATCTTCTCCGACGGCTCCCGCGTCATTTTCCGGCTGAGCGGCACCGGCAGCGCCGGGGCCACCGTGCGCCTCTACATCGACAGCTACGAGAAGGATGCTCAGAAGATCAACCAAGACCCACAGGTGGGGCCTGCACCTCTGCTGGCTCACAGAGCTCAGACCTCTCCTAGCCCTGCTTTGCTGTGGGGAGACACCAGGAATTTTGGGAGCTGGAGGTTTGGTATCTTTTGTCCCGGTAAAAATAAGGTTATTAAAGAAAAGCTCAGTGTGGAGCAAGGAGAGTTAGTGGGAATCTCTCACAGCTGCCTCTGTAACAGCACAGGAGTTTTCTTGTCTGTGTTACACCTGTGGCTGGTTTAAAACAAATCAGTGGGGTCACAGGATGCAGCTGTACCTAAGGTGACACTGCCCTGATCTGTAGTGAGTTCAGTATATGTTCTATAACATCATTTACAAATGCTGCTGAGCTCTTATAGGCACGGGAGGAAAAGAATCCTCCTCTCAGATTTAGGTTTAGCCTGGATATCAAGAAAAGGTTTGGGCACTGAACAGGGAATAGTCACGGTCCCAAGACTGCCAGAGCTCCAGGAACATTTGGACAACACTCTCAGGAACTGAGTGGGATTGTTGGGATGTCTGTGCAGGACCAGCAGTTGGACTCCATGATCCTTGGGGGATCCTTCCAACTGAGGATATTTTCTCATTCTATATTCCCCAGCAAACACTCTGTGAGCTCTTTGTGCATAACTTACTGTGCAATAATTGACAAAAACACTGAAAATCCCCCATTCTGGGAGGAACAAACTGAACTTAGGATTTACCCATCCTGTGCTGACATGGAGTTTGGGATAGAGCACAGGGAGGGTGGCAGCAGCACCACTGGAGTTTGGGATTTTCTCTCATCCCTGTCACTGGTCCCAGAGCTCAAGCTGTGAGCCCAAAACAGTCCTTTGGTTGGGAGAGCTGAGCATTGGGTGTTTTGGGCTGACCTGGATGCCGAGGGATGCGGCGTGGGAAGGCTGCATGTGCTGCTCTGCAGTTCTGAGCCCTCTCTTTCCTCCCTGCAGGTGATGTTGGCACCTCTCATTTCCATTGCACTGAAACTTTCCCAGCTCCACGAAAGAACCGGCCGCTCGGGGCCCACCGTCATCACATAGAGCCACCCTGAGCTGTGCCCTGGGGCAGGCAGGCAGCCCAGCCCCTCTCCTTGGCCAACTGGCACTAAAAGAGGAATATAGATTTTATCCCTGTATTTAAGAACACTGTTTTGCTGCTAAGGATTGCCAATAAACCCCAGCCCTCAGCACTCTCTTGCCCCCTTTGTGCTTCTCTGCGTCCCCAGGGCTGCCAGGTTGGGTGTGGTGCTCCTTGCACAACATTTGGGGCAGCACGTGGACTCCTGGCTTTTCCTTAAACAAAAGGTTCTAGGAATAACAGAGACACTCAATTCTTCAATAATTCACAGGCTTTTTTTTTTACTGTCTTGGAAACTTTCCTGGGCAAGAAGCACCAATACTTTATCCCAGTTTGGACGAGCTTGTTTGGTTGAATGTGGACAGTAAGAGCCTTGGAATAATCAGATCTGCAGGCATTAATGTGCAATATGTTATCCAAGGACACAGAGAGGGTCACTTTGGAGACAGCTGTAGCTTTGTTTGAAGCAAGGGCTGTGCAGCTGCACCTTCCTGCCCTTTTCCTGGAAGTACTCACATTAGTGGGATGAGTTAAGCTCCTGTCCCCTCTTGGTTTGCTTGCCTTTGTCACCCAAATCCTGCAGTCCCTGTGTCCCATCTCACCTTCTGCCCAGGGATGAAACTCAGGCTGAGTCCCTGGGCAGGCCTGAGGGAGCAGCTGTATAATCCAGGAATGTGGAACATCCCACCCTCATCCCATCCTGCCAGCACCACTTCCAAGGGAGCCTGGATGTGCTGACAAAAGGCTTTTTCTCTCACCTGTGCACACGTGAGGTGTCTCTGCTGCTCTGTCTGCACTGACAGTTCTCCTGGGGGAGCTGCTCTGCTGTGGATAAAAAACTTCAAAAATGAGATGAAAGTAAGTCTAAAAGCTGAGGTAGGAGCCAGGAAAAGCCTGTGCCTGAGGCTGGGAGAGCTGTGTTTTCCATGCTGTGGTCCTGTGCCTGCCCAGTGCTTCCCTTAGCAGGATTATTCCAGAGGTTTCCCTCATGGCTGGCTGCAGAGCACTAAACCAGGAAGCTGGGATTAGTAGGGGGAAAACAATTTGGCTGCTCTAATTTGCCTTTCAAGCATTGTGTGAACAAGTGACCCCAGAGTTTATGGTTGGCCTCTTGTTAAAGCAGGTCAGTCCTGGGTTCCTCCTAATGGAACTGTGAGTGTTTTTCAGTCAAACTGTGCTAAAAGCTGCTCTCTGCCCATCCTGATGCTGACTGCTGCTAACAGCTCTCTGGCGACACACAGCTCTCCTCTCCTGGGGCTCCCAACTTATTTCAGCACCTTCAGAATGAGAGGCAAAATTTCCTGTGCTCTTGTGGCTTTTTTTCAGCTCAGTTCCTCCAGCTGCTCCTTCCCACCACAGCTACAAGAGGTGCAAAGTGGAGCCCAAACTGTTCCCCCTGTGACAATTTGTGCCTGTGCAGCCCTTGCCTCTCTGGCTCGTGGGATTTCGGAGCTTTGTGCCAAGGAAAATGTTCTTACAACTCCCTGACAGGACGTTGGAAGCAGGTGGGGATTGGGCTCCTCTCTGATACAGGTGACTGGACAAGAGGAAACACCCTCAAGTTGTGCCAAGATTGGGTATTAGGGATAATTTCTTCCCCAAAAGGGCTGTCCAGCCCTGGCAGAGCTGCCCAGGGTAGTGGTGAGTCCCCATCCCTGGAGGGGTTTAAAAGACACGTGGATGTGGCAGCTGGAAACGTGGTTTGGTGGTGGGATTTGCAGTGCTGGGGAACAGTTGGACTCAATGGCCTGAGAGGGCTTTTCCAGCCTAAACAACTGGGTGATTCTGTGGCTGCTGGCCAGAGATCCACTTGGGGAAGCCTGGCGGGATTTGCCTGCTGGGTCACTGAGCAGGATGCAGCTCTTGGCAGCTGCCCCAGTGCCAACAAGTCCCTGCTACACAGCACGTGCAGGGAAAGTGGCTGTGGCTCAAGACAGCTGGTGCAGCTCCAGTTGACTCCCAAGGATCAGAGAGTCCTGATTTTCTCAGGAAATCCACTCCTACCCCATGGCTGGATCCTGGTGGGTCCCTCCCAGGTCAGGGACAGCGCAGGAACAGGGGAGCACAGTCAGTCCATGCAGCACTTGATGGGCTGCCTTTGCCAAAGCCATGGCCGTGGAAGGGTTTGCAGAGACTCAGCCCCACTGCACATGGAGATTTGCATGAAAAATGACTCCTGCTCTTTCTCTGCCTCTCTCCAGGCCAAAGCTCAGGACTGTCCTGGAGGAGCCCAATGAGATCCAGATGTCTCAGCAGTCAGCGCTGTAACCTTTACGTAAGGCAGGATCTCATTTCTGGGTGAGGTTTGCACTGCACAGAGGTGGAAACACATCCCAAGAGCTTCCTGGGAAGAGCAGCCACAGGCCAGAGCAGAGCTCAGCCCAGCCCCTGCTCTGGAATTCCTTGTCCCATGAGGTGCCATGGCCAGGAGCTGAGTGGCAGGAACCAGTGTCCAGGGTGACCCCCAGTGTCCAGGGTGATTCCCAGCACAAAGGGGATGGTTGAACCCCTGTGTTTGAGGCACAAAAGCTCTAAAATCCTGGTTTTCTGCAGGCTTTTCCACCCTGGAGATGGAGTTGTCTCGCTCTAGATGGCAGCATTGGTAAAGAGTCTCTGGGCCACCTCCAGCCGAGGCAGGGTCTTGCCACACCTCATTCTGGCATCATTTCATCCATAATCCTGGGATTCAGTGACAATTCCTGTGTTTCTGAAGCTCTGGTGGGTGCACAGGCTGTCCAGCTGTTCCCTAAGGATGGGCTCCCATGCAGAAATATTGGTACAAACCACAGCTTTGAGACTACCTAAAACAGTTCAGGAAAACACTGCAAGTGCTGTTATTGGTTGGGTAATTCCATGTGATAAGTCCAAAGTCTCATCCCCAGATCTTCAGCACGTGGAGGTTTGGGCAAAATTTTCAGGTACCACTGAAAAAATTGTGTTATTTGGCATGTTCCCATCACAGCACTGATAGCTGTGCCCAGGCTCAGGTGGAGAAAGGGACAGCAGATGAACTAAAACAATTATTAAATTAAATCAAATCCCATTTGTTTCCTCAGTTTTCAGACACTGAACAGGGATGTGGGACCATCAGTACATTCTAAGGTCTCTGTGCTTTTTCACCACCATCAGAAGAGCTTGTTTCATCCCTTCCCTTGGTATTCCTTTGTATTCCCCAATGTGGGAGGCTCTGGGAAGATCCCAGAAAGGCTGAGCTGGGACCAGAAAAAAGCAGGGCCAGGCTTGGGCCAAAGACTGCAGGTGAAGGAGCAGGTCAGGGAGGAGTGATGAGAAAGGGACAGGATCAGGATGTGGTGCTGGGGTGGAGGTGGGAGCAGTGGGGTGGAATTTATGGAGAGTGGAAGGGATAAAAGCTCCAAAACAGAGAGGGATTTGGTTTTACTGCCTTTGTTTTCACATGCTGTGATTGTAAGGCAGAATCCACAGGGATAGCAGCCCTATTCCCATTTTTGGGAAATGGCTTCACAGGTCAGTGCTGACCCTGCTGCTCCCAGCACCCCACCTGCACTTCAGTCCTGTGAACTCCCACTCTCCTCTGGGCTGAACACTCAGCTCCACACGTACAGCCCATTGCAGGGAACAAATTAAGTTTTAATTAGGCTGAGGAATCCTAGTGAGGAGCAGGTCCAGGTCTGAAATGCATCCAGGCTCCTCGTGTGACACTGTGTGAGAAGGAGCCAAGGCTGCAGCTGTCGGGATGGATCTGGATGATGATGGGGATCAGATGCTCCCAGGGCTGCAGCCCCTCTGCTCTGAGAGAGCTGGGAATGTTCACCTGGAGAGGAGAAGGATCCAGAGAGAGCTCAGAGCCCCTTCCAGGGCCTAAAGGGGCTCCAGGAGAGCTGGAGAGGGACTGGGGACAAGGGATGGCAGGACAGGACCCAGGGAATGGCTTCCCACTGCCAGAGGGCAGGGATGGATGGGGTATTGGAAAGGAATTGTTCTCTGGGAGGTTGGGGAGGCCCTGGCACAGAGAAGCTGTGGCTGCCCCTGGATCCCTGGAAGTGTCTAAGGCCAGGTTGGACAGGGCTTGGAGCAGCCTAGGACAGTGGGAGGTGTCCCTGCCCGTGGAACTGAATGAGTTTTAAGGTCCCTTTTACTACAGCAAGGCAAAGGCTGGTGAAAATCCTGCCTGTGGCACATTTCATTTGCCATAATTTTGACCTTCTAGAAGCAGCTAGGATGAGCTGAACACTCAGCTGAACACTGGAGGAGTTTGGCTGCACTTCATGGCTGTATTTGATATCATGGCATGGCTTAGAAAGACTTTGCATCGATTCAGATCAATTCAGCTCCCTCCCCTCCGTGAAAGCTACCTGGAAGGACCTTCCATGCCCTGCTCCCTCCAGGTGCCCGTTTGGGTGGCCCAGGGTGACTCTCAGACGTGCTGGAGAACTTCTGATGTTGGGGAATCCCCACAGTCCCTCCTCTCATCCAGAGCACAAAGGAAGGTGAAAAAAGGTGAGTTTTGGAAGGAATAAAAGGCCAAGCAAGCCCTGTGTTACAGCAAGTGAGTGTGCAAAGCTTGGAATCATCTGAGCCCGTGTTTATCCAGAGCTCTGGGAGTCAGGGGGGAGCTGGGGGAAGTGGAGGAGTTGAGGAAGTTCACAAGCAGAGACTGCTTGTGTTGTTTCTGGCACGAAATTCCCAGTCATGTGTGTCCCTCCACAGTGGCAATGTGTCTCCCGTGGTGGGGCTGGGACAGCCTCAGGAAGGATCAGCTCCAGCAGGGAGCACTGGGATGGCTGCTCCTGGCAGCACCAAGGCTGAGCACGGGGCACAGGCAGCAGCACAGGGGGCTTTGTCTTCTCCTCCGGGGTCACCTGTGTGCAAAGGGCTTCTCTGGATAAAAAAACCAGACAGATGCTACAAATCCATCCTGTGCCAGGGCAGCACAAAAATAAAAGTGGTATAATTCTCTGTAATTACAGTCAGCCTCAAAAAAGATGCTTTATGAGGGCGTTAATCAGCTGCTCAGCTCCTACAAAAGGAAATAATGTGATTTTTAAGCAATGCTGGGGTTTAATTTGACTCAGCAGCAGTTTAGAGGTGTTTTTCCCTTCGCAAGAAGTTCTAGCTGTTTGAGAGTTTGAGCACTTGGATGACAGAGGAAAAAATACATATACATGACTTTAAATGATGGTCCTGCCTAGTTTCAGATACCCACAATTTTCAGGGTGAAGCACAGCCTTTTCCAAAGCAAAATAACAGCATCAGTAATTAGTTAATTAGTACATAGGTGTTACTTAAATACCTAAATGGGACTTCATTGGAATGCTAAAATGCATCTGGCCCAGCTCAGTGCCTTTTTCAGGAGTCCCTGAGCTCCCTCCAGTTTCAAGAGGTCAGAGCTTCCCCCAGTCTTACTGGGTTTTACCTTTCAGTGTCCTCCTGACTAAATTGGTGCTGTTGTGAAAAACGAATATTTAGGTTGTATGGAAAGTAGAGAAATTGAATGTAAATTGAAGCAATTTATTTTTTAATTTATTGCCAAGCAAAAATGTACAACATGTCCAGCGCTGTTAATTCGTGTCTTACTCCCAGCAGCAGGTGGGACAGGGCAGCTCCTGGCAGCATTTCAGGCATTCACTGTTGATAACATTTATGGCAGTTTGAGCAAGGTAAGACAGTTTATTTTGCTGCTTTCTCAAATGAAAAAAAAATTAAATTATAAAAAAAAGAAGAAGAGATGGAATAGATCAGTTCAAATTAAACAGCAGCAAAAGTGAAATTAGACATTTGTGGTTTTGGCACCCTGGCTGCACTGCTGAGCTCTCTATCAGGGGGGAATCAAAGGCAGGTCTTGCATGCTCTGCTTTGAAGTGACTGCTGTAGATGTCTTATAAAAAGCAGCTGAGCTGCATTTCTCAATTTTAGATACAGGGCTTGAAAAGCCACCAGGTAACTGAATGGCCTCGTGTATGTCTGTGGAGTTTATTGTGTGCAGAAGGAGGTACAGAACACACCTCAGCTCCTCCAGATTTCTTCTGCCATGACCACTGGGCTGATGTAAACAGCAAATACTGCTGGGCTTTCACAGGAATTGTTTTTTAGATCCAGGGAATTGCAACAGATTCCTGTCACTGTGCACTCAGTCCTCACAATAGTGCACAGTGGTTCGTAGCTCAGTGCTTGCACGCTGGATTTTTATCTTATATTCACAAGTTTTTCCTCCTCTCCTTTTTTCCTTCTTTGTTTCCAGCTTTTCCTCCTTTGCACCCTCCTTCACAGTTTTCCACATTACCTTCTTCTCCATACACAGTATTTTTCTCCTCTGGATTGCATTTCTTTTTTGGAGTTCTGTGTGGGAACACAAGGCTACACAAGATCCAGCATGGAATGTCTGAGGAGTTACTGAATGATCAGGTGAAAAAAACCACATAAACCCCTATTTTCAGAGCTGGTAAAAGTAATTTATAAATTAATTGCACTGAGAAACACAGGGAAAAAGGCTCCATCTTGAGTTAAATTATTAAACCTCAGCTTGTCCAGTTGTAGGGCAGCTACACAGCCACAACCTCATGCACACCCCAAAGATCTTCTTAAAAGTTACTCCTGTGGGACTCAGCTCCCTCAAAACAATATTTAAAATGTCCTTCAAAGCCACGTTGTCTTTGTTTTGATATCATTTTTTTCCTTTAACAATGATTCCCATTATTTTAAATCTCTGTAGAGTGGTGGCCAAACACAGAAGGTGCCAATGCCAAATCCAGGGAGGATGGACATGGCACAGGGAGGCTCAGGCTACATTTCCTGAGAATTTTCTTAACAGCAAGAGACTTTGCTAAGAGTTATTTGATGGAATTTGTGCTGGAACACTCTGGAAAAATTCTCTAATTTTTATGCATTCAGAGCTCTGTAGATTTTCACTTCAATTTGCTCCACAGAAACTGATCTGAACGTAAAGAATGTTCCAATCAACATCTTTTAGCATAAATGATACACTGACAACATTACAAAACATCAAGTATTCAGTTACATCCCAGGGTCCCATGGCTTTTATTCCACATACAATGAACTAGATGAGGCCTGGAGCGGGCTGAGAGGTAAAGGTTAAATTATGGATATGTATTCAGCTTTTGAGAAGTGTGAGAAGCTGCCAGGCCCTGCAGCCCCTGTCCCATGAAAGGCTTGTCAGCACGTGTTCCCTGAGCAGTGGGACAGCCCCAGGAGCTGAAAGGCTGCACAAGAATAGAACCAGCAGTGCTCTATAAACCCACTCTAACTCCTGTTTGTCCCTCTGGCACCGCAAAACCACTCCAAAACAGAGGCCAACTGTTAACAGAGGCAAAGCCAACTTCATCTTTTGCAGGCTGACAAATGGTCATGTAAGTTACCAAATAACCCAAGACCTCGGGATTAAACGTCTCCAATTGTTTTCACATGATGCAACTTTAAATCTTTCTTTTGAACAGTATTAAATTTCCTTTCATTCCCATAAACTTCAGAAAAAGTTGACTGCTCTCACATTTCAGACTGTGACCCAGCTAACTTGCACTTTTCCCCTCTGCTAGTCTGGAGAACAGAATAATGAAATTCAGGCAACAGTGACCAAATGTTGTTCCGTAGAACTTTCCTTTTACAAAACAGATGAATACTCCTGGGCTCCAAAACACTGCAGGGAACAAAATTTTCAAACCTTATGGAAATAAAATAGTAAGCCTGTTCAGTGACTTCATCTCCTTTATCAGATCAGAGCCATTTTCACTGGAATTGAAATGGATTTTAAAAAAAATCAACTCTAAATAGAGGAAAAGAATTAAAAAATCCCACTGAAGCCATTATTGAAATACTACTTTATTTAAAACCCCCACACCCATGTGAGAGAAAGCTAAATTTCACAGAGCTTTCTAGGGAGAAAATGTCTTCATCATCCTCATAATTGACAAAATTCCTTGTTGCAGATAGAATTGAGCTTTCATAACAGAGGAAAATAAACATTTTAGTGTTAGTGATTCACAAGGAGATAAGCAGATGCAGTGTGTGCTGTGACTGGGACAAAGGGCCACAGAGAGGGACCACAGACACTCCTGGGGAGGGTTGGCCACTGCAGGGGCTGGAATTTCTCCCTGGAGGTGCTGAGCTCTCCAGGATTTCACTGGAACCCCCCCAGGTCGGTGCCCTCAGCATCCTGCCAGACAAAACCCTGTATTAACACAAGGAGAAATCCTCACTGTGCTGCCTCTCTGCTGCTGCTGGGAGTGGGATTGCAGTCACTTAAACCTATTGCAAATTCAGCCACCAGAGTCAAAATAAAAGGAGCCAAAATATATAAATCCAGCAGACAGGGTTTATGGGGGAACTAAAGCAAACATTCAGCACAAAGATTTAGTGCAGCCAAATTGTTCTAAGTGACTGGGGTACCTTAGCTCACATCTCTGGTTTAGTGCTGTGCTAAACTCATGCTGATAGCAATAAAAGTTTTACATGCAAAAAGAGTAGAAAATAGGAGATGTTAGACAGGACAATACAAGTCTATAAAGCTGATACCTAAACCCTGCTATCAGGGCTTTGCCAGCCCTCTGCCAATTTCCATGCGAATTCCACCCATGGGTCCCCGGTGTTTGTCTTAATTGGAAGTCTTAAAGGTGAATTGAAATGTTGTTGGAATAAAAACCTGTTTAAGATGCCAAATCCCTGTGTAGACTTGCAAGTAAATAAATTGTAAAGGCTGACATGGGGACTTCTTATTAACCTGTCAAACCACCAGCCCTGGAATCTCTTTTTCTCCTGCAAAAATTGTGATGTTCTCCTTCCTCTAATGTTTGAAGTGTTTTACTGCCTCCCGTGCCTGGCCACAAAGATGAGAATGTTTAGGAAGGTGATGAAATCTCCTTGTTCATCCTGGGCTGGGGCTCCCTGCAAGTGGTGGGAAGGGATGGATTATGAGAGCTGGGTGTAATATCGGTTCAATTTTCCAACTATTGCTTTAATAACTTTCTCTCTGAATCAGAGTTTTTGATGATTTTGTTGGTTGATTCCTTTTGGAAGAAGCAAACAAACTCTGTGTGAGGAACATGGAAGTTATGGAGCAATTTCACCTGAAATTACCTGAGATGTTTTGCAAAAGGACAACTTGGTCATGCCCAAACTGAGCTGTAAATCCATGTCCTTCTTTTCCAGGCTCCCTTCTGGGCCTAATAAGAAAGACGTAACATAATTGTAGTTTCCTTTAAGGATAACTACAAAGCTCAGTACCTGAAGTGTGGATCCCCAGCCTGGGTGAGTGTTTGGAAATGTTGCTGTTACAAATTTCTCCCACTGCCTGCACCACGTCAACTCCTTAAATGATCCCTTCCAAAGTGCTCAGCACAATGGATGTCAGATGTAATGAAAGGCTGGGGTGCCAGTTCAAAAAATAAAGTCATAACAACAACAAAACTAATGTGTAATAAGCATGCCAATATTTGCATATGTTATTAAGTAGTTGTTGGTGTTTGTGTCCCATTGTCACCCTCCTTTTCCCAGAGGAGTGACATTGTGTGTTATGGAGTTATGGAATTCAGGGATGTAAAGAACAGAGTCCTCCTGAGATCTAAATGTATGGATATTTATATATATAAAATTCCAGTGTAATCCACACATGAAAGAATTGTGGTCTATTTCAAGGCTTTGCCTTTCATCTTTTCCGTAGTTTTCTGCCAATTTGCAAAGTGTTCCCAGAGCACAGACTGAAGGAAATGATCCGAACAAGGCTGACCTGCAGCTCCTGATGCTCCCTGTGTCACTGCCTGTCCCCTGACCCCACAGTGCTCTCTGCCACGTTCCCTGTGGCTGCTGAGCCTTTGCCTTCCTCTTAAAGCAAAGGAAAAATTCCACCTGAGGAGGCAGAGCTGTTTCAGACTGGCACAAATTCACCTCCTCCTCACTGGCCTTCAGGATAAAACTATTCATTTTCATATCTCCCATCCCTTTTAAAGAAACACATTATTTGTGCTGTACTTGCTCCTGATACTCCACTGGAAAATAAAGTTGGCATCGAGTGGGCAATGTTTTCACCTGAGTTAGACACAATTCCTTTCCTAAAGAACTCAGTGTAAGTTATGCCTAAATCTTCCAGCTTTAAATGTAACAGCAATTGTTGTTTTCCACTTTATAATTTAAAAATCCATGCTGAAATGAGATTAACACTGGGTCTTTCCATGGATGCACAGATTCTAGGGATCCAGGGAAGTTCTACCCTCACTTCCAGCTTCCCCTTTGGAAGCCTGAACACGCTGCTGTAATTCCAGTTGAGTTTCAAGGGGGAAAAGGATGATTGATATGGCCTCAAATGGTGGAATCAAAAAATCTGGTATAGATTAATAGGAATATTAGTGAAAGCTGGAAAGGAAAACAAGGATTCTTTTCTAATGTGACATGATACTTAAGAACACACATTGTCAGTAACTACAAATGTGTAATGTTTCTCTTTTATTTTGCTGTACTTCTGACATGATTCTCTTACAATACTTTGCTTATCATCCTCTTGTGAGGTTTATTGTCCTTACAAATCATTCCCAGACAGCTTCTTTGCTATCTTTTCATTAAAAAAAGAAAAAAAAAGAATAAGAAAGTTTTGTGGATAATACATTTTCCCTGCGGGGACTAATTCCACAAAGATATTGACTACAAGCCTGTCATTGTTTTAAAATATGTGGACATATATCAAATGGTTGATTCTTCTCCCCAGAGTCACCTTCTGAAGCTTTATGTGTGCACTTCATCTCCCAAACATCCCAAGACCACAGAGGAGAAACTCCAATTTGTTCTCCCAAGCCAGTGCTTATCCCTGGAATTCTTTTTGCCATCAGATCACTGTGGATACTCCGTGCTATCCATTTTGGGGTCTTTAGGGCTGTGTCCACTCCAGTTCCTTTGTTTAATATATATTTTTAGCCCTTTCACTGTGGGATGACAGACTGCAGCATGTTAAAGCAGAATATTTGTATTGATTTCCAAATGCTGCAGATTGAGAGCAGATGTACCACGTATTCCCCAAACGTATGTTTTAACTTTCATTTATGTGCTGTGCTGAGCAGTCTGCGAGCCAGGAAGTGATTTATATCTGCTAATTGCATGCACTTTGGTAGATTTGCAGCTAAAAATAAGTGGTTTGTTTTTTAATTATAAATGATTTATCCTCTCACGCTGCATGGAGCTAAAACTTCGAAGCTTGGAGAATCTGCATTTCGTTTCTGCATCTGCCACAGGGGTTTTTTTGTACTTTAGTGGGTTATCCCTGTGCCCAGCTCAGAGGAATCTGGATCTCATGGACATCTTACTTCAGAGAGATGAAGGAAACACTTTTGTGTTGCAGCTGAAGAGGTGTAGCGGCAGTGGCTGCCAAAAGCAGTGGTTCAGAGGAGACCCTGGTGAAGGGTCCCCCTTCCCCTTTGCTGGATCCAGCCCTCCTGCAGCTGTGGGGAGCCAGACCCAGCTGCTGATCCGGGGGAACATCGCTCCCATTCTCTCTCACCAGAGGGTTCACTGGCTGGACTTGCCTGGGTGAACACAAGCAAACACAGGAGGTGTTAGATCAGTCAGAAGTAACCTGAAATGTCACTGCAGAGGGTCAGGGCAGGCAAGCCTGGGCTGGTGCTGCAGCACTGCAGTCCCAGCGGCACGGGCTGACCTTCCCGCTGGCACAGCTCTGCTCTTCCTGCTATTCCCTGGCTCCAGGAGAAGCGTCAGGCCCCCGAGGGCACTCATCGCTCTTAAGGAGTCCCACCCCACCTTGCCTGGGGCTCTCTTTAAGCTCAGCCCCAGTCCCCTCGGAGCCTGCAGCACCCCTGCCCCAGGCTATGGACCCTCCTGATGCACGGATTGACTGCTGTGCTTCACCTCAGACCTTGTCTCATCCCTACATTCCCTGCTTCACTTCACACCTGTCTCGTTCCTGCAGAGCTGCCGGCAGCCACTGCACCATGTCCCAGTGCCTGTGTCTGTAGTCCCAGTGCCTGTGCCTGTTGTCCCAGTTCCTGCTGCTGGACTGGCTCCTGAGGAACAGCCCCTGAGCTGCTGTTGATTCTCAGCCTGATCTCAGACCTGCCTCGCTACCCTGAGCTCACCCGAGGATCTTGGCTGGAGCTGCCTTGTTCACCTGGATTAAGGGTGGTGCTTCAAGGACCTAAACTCAGGCATGCAGGTCCTGGCAGCTGACAGTCCCTTCCATGTGTCACACCAGATCCTAAAACACACCAAGCTTAGCTCGCCTTGTCCATTTCATCCATGTTTGTTTATTGGTCAGTTTTCCCGAGGAAATGGATAATTTCTTGTCCTTTTCCTGGCCGGTGAGAGGCGGTACATGTGCATGTTTGTATGTGTGAGGAGAAGGCGGTTCCAGACCTCAATCTCCTTCCCTAACATGCTGCCAGATGTTTATCTGGGTTTCTTCCTCCTCTTGAAACTCTGTTAGTGTATGACAAGAAATACAAGATTCATATGGCAGAAGAAAAGTCTAAGGGATCTGATCTAGCAGGAAGCAAGGAGGAAATTCCTTTAATCTTGTCCTTGTTTCCACTTTGCTTATGAGCTTTTTATTAAACAGTTGCTACTTTTGAAATTCTAAACCTCATCTAAGCATCCCAGGAACGTGATCATTTTCCTGGATGGAGGTTAATTATCACTCCTAGGAGCTTCAACCAGCAGTGTCCTCCAACTCCAGCAAAAATGTTATCCCCCGTTGGCAGGAGGAAATTCCAACCCTCCTGCCCAAAATCTCAGTTTCTCATCACCAGAGAAAGGGAAAAGCATGTTTGGGGTCTGGGCTGGTTGACAAGGTGGGGATCGATGACAGATTGGATTTGATGGTCTTGGAGGTCTTTTCCAACCTCAACAATTCTGTGATTCTGTGAAAAGTGTTCCTCTCCAAGTGCAATAATCCCATAAACTGTGGTTACTGGATGGGGACAGACCTGTGGGAAGGGGAAGGGATGGAAACCCTCCCAGTGTGGACGACCATGCACTGGAGCAGATTGTCCAGAGAGGCCGTGGAGTGTCCCTCACTGGAGACATTCCAGAACCCTCTGGACACAATCCCACGCCATGTGCTCCGCGATGTCGGAGAAGGGGAGGCTGAACCAGCTCACCCGCTGCGCTCCTTTCCAACTCAACTCTGCGATTCTGTGTCCGCTCACAGGCTGGACTCGGTAATCCCGCAGGCGATCCTGTGGAAAGCGCGACAATCCCGCCGGGAGAAGGGAAAGGGACGTGCCCGCCCCGCTGCCCTCAGGGCTCCGCCGGGGCCGCTCTGAGGGCGGGCGGCTCTTCCGCGCGGGGACAAANCCTCCCGCCCGCCGGCACAGCGCGGGACGGAGGAGCGGCGGCCCCGCGGTGGATGCGGGAGCAGCGCCGGCTCAGGAATGCAGCAGCCGGGCGGCGCGGACGGGAGCCTCCCGCTGCTGCTGCCGCTGCTGCTGCTGCTGCGGGCGGGCAGCCGCGCCGAGCCCGGGGACGCCACGCAAGGTAAGGGGGACGCGGCGGTGCCGGCTGCGCTGAGGGGAGCGGGGCCGGCACCGAGGGGAGCTCCAGCGCTGCCCCGCGCCGCCTCCCGTTAGCGAACGCGGGGTTTTATGCTCGCTCTGTGTTTAATTGCTCCGTAAAAAAGCTTTTTCCAAGTGTTGGGGCCACTAAGCGTTCTCAGGCGGTCCCGCTTTGCGGTCTGTGATTGATGGTGCCCGAGGTGCGTTATCGGACTGGGGACTTGTCCCTTGGATCCGGCTCTGAGGGCACGTTTCGCCCCCCTTGTATTCCTAAAAATGGTTTATTTATTTATCTATTAATTTATTTTCAACAAAAAGAAAGCGTCTCCGTTTTGCTTTTAGCGAGTGATATTTATCCCGCGGTCCTCTGCTTTATCAGGGTTCTGATTCCAGCCTTTTTGCGAGGGATTTATGTGTAAAACATAGCGTAGCCCAGGCGTAAAGGGACCTTGGAATTGGGATAGCTGGAATTGGGCAAGGACTGATTCCTTCAGGCCAAGTCAGTAAAAAGGGAGCAGTGTTTTTGGACGCCTGCATGAGAATTTCACTGAGAGTTGGATGTACGTGAGCTCCGGCTCCTCCAAAGTGCTTTGTGGTGGGCACTTCAATCACAACCCACCTCTGAGAAATGCTGGTTGATCATATGCCTGTATTTAATATTTAAAAAATGAAAAAAGTGAGCGCTAAAGAGATGAAAAAGCCGAAATTGACCCAAATTGTAAATACTGTGGGATAACTGCCTTTTAAAAACTGCTTGTAGCTAACAGATATAATTCTCTAGTGCTGTCCCTGTGCCTGGATTTCTGCCGGTGTTCCAGCGTGCCCCTAAGGATGCTGTTCCTGGGATTGTGGATCTGTTGGAATGACTTCCCGATGTCCCAGGAGTCTCGTGGTGCCGATTAAATGGCTGGATGAGTTCTAGCTTGGGGTCGGAATTCTTCATGACATCTCAGTGGGAAAATTTTCAAAAGTTGATTTCTAGTGTCTCCAGGGAATGCTCTCTGTGGTTCACAAATAGCTGTATTTTTAAAAGGGGGGAAAAAAAGGCCATTTCCCCGCTGTTTTTTCAGATAATTTCAAAGCTTTAGGACCATACGAATTTTTTGCATGTTTCAAAGAGCCTGGAAGGGAAAAATAAAACCCCATTAACACAAAGCAACTGATCACATTGGGTCTGAAACGGACCATTTCTTATTTCCTGTGAATTCTGCTGGGAAGTGCCTATCAGTGTATGAATTCACCTTTATGTGAATATATTAACATAGTCATTATTAGTTATTATACATTAATATAGTCATTATGGTCATTATTATATAGGTCATGTAGTACAAGTTACACCAAGAGGGGTTTCAGCTCAACATAAGAAAGTTTTTGGTGGTTTTTTTTTTG